>PITA01003884.1:0-16303 GCA_004023965.1 Spilogale gracilis
TCCCCACACCCAGTGCTCCACGCTTTAGGTGTCCCCAGTACCCACCACCAGGCTCTCCCATCCCTCCACCCCCCTCCCTCCAAGTCCCTCAGTTTGTTTCTGTGTTCAAAATCTCTGTTGTTTCGTTTCCCTCCCTAGATTACCCTAGTTCCCATTTGCTTTCCTTCTGCCACTGTCCTCCAGTTTGCCCCTCATGCACATGTTCTCACACAAACAACAAAAAAGGGCAATTCTGCGGTGGTGATTGAATCACCTAACATTACCATAGTAATCACCTCAAAATGCATATGTAGATCAAATCATCACATTGTATACTTAAGGTTACAAAATATCATATGTCGATGATATCTCAACAAAGTTGGGGGAGGGGAAGAAATAAAATCTGCAAGTAAAAAGGAAAACCTTAATACAATAAAAGTGTAAAACCCCTATACGGCAAAAGACAGCATATCCGGGGCGCCTGGGTGGCTCAGTTGGTTAAGCGACTGCCTTTGGCTCAGGTCGAGTCCCACATCGGGCTCCCTGCTCGGAGCCCGATGTGGGACTCGATCCCTGGTCTCCGGGATCATGACCTGAGCCGAAGGCAGTTGCTCAACCAACTGAGCCACCCAGGCGTCCCAAATAAATAAAATCTTAAAAAAAAAAAAAAGAGAGAGAGACAGCATATCCAACCAGCCCATTATTCTCATCACATCATTGATTTTCAAGGCTCCTCACAGCATTTATCACTTGTGAAATCTTGTTTATTTATGAGCTCACGTCTTCACCAATCTGTTTCTTTCTCTACAAAGGCACTCAAGTCTCTTTGGCCACTGAAAGTGATGCCACCATTCCACACTTAGTCCTTTTTCATTACGCTCTGTACACGTGGGAGTTATGCCTCACTTGAATACTTCTGGGGGTGGGGAGCTCACTCCACCTCGGCAGCTTGTCCTCTCTCTGCAAAGCTCAAGTTCACATCTTTCTTTTATTGGACTGAACTCTCACTCCTAAGCCTTCCCCAGGATTGTCTTACTGAGATCAGGAGATCGCAGTCGATCCCTGGGTCTTAGCCAGGTGACTTGAGATGGGTACCCTATCAAAATAAATGTAACAGCAGAAATGAAGTACGGGCTAGTGCCAGGCTCAGGTCCCAGCACTTTCATCCTCACAGTTATGATGAGTGAGTACTCTTGCCTCCTCACTTTACAGATCAGGTGGTGAGTTGGTAGTCCAAAGCCTCAGTTTCCCCTCTTCTCTTCCCCTCTCCAGGCCTCAGCTTCCCACATCCATGGCATGGACGACTTGATATAGCTGATCCTGAAGGCCCTGTCTGAGAATCTGACCAGCACCAGCCTGAGAGGGGGTTCTGCTTCGCTGTGGATTGAATGGTGTTCTCCTCTTGCCCCCTCCTTGATCAGAAGCCACGTTCCAGCCTGTGTTTGGCAGACTTCCTACCATTCTCCCCTGGCCTTTCCCATCCCTGGCTTCCCTCTGTTTCAGACAAAGGAACTCAGAGGCTGTGAACCCCTATGCTGGGAGGGCCACCCACTTGGAGCAGGAGGGGCCAAGCCTGGCACTGCTTGGTACTGTCCAAGATATGGGAGGCAGGGCTAGGCAAAACCCCAAGGATGTGTACCCCCCCTCCTCATCCAGAGGACACACCCTCCTTCCCCACCCCAGTGCTTCAAGGCTCAGCCAAGAGCCCCCCTCCTTCAGGTCTCCCCCTTTGATCACCCCCTCTGAGGTCCCCAGCCTCTGTCTTTCTCTCTGGTTCTTTTTAAGTTTCCAGGCGCCACCATTTGGATATCCAGTCCTACAATTCTTCCCTTCTCCATCTCCACCCTGGCCCTGGCTGATCTCATCCAGCTCCGAGCTTCAAGTCCTGCTCCACCTCGACCCCTCCCACACATCTGTCTCCAGCCATAGTTTTGTGCACACACCCGCACGTACACATGCACACACAGCTGGCTAAGAAACCACCACCAGTGCTCCCCAGTGCTCCCACTGCCAGAATCTGTTCAGCAACTGATTTCCCTCAAACCACCTCTCCCCAAGGTCTTCCCTGCATCAGTGAAGGGCCCCGGGCAACCTCAAGACCCTCCTGCACCAATTCCCAGCTTCCCACCTCCCTCCATCACTCCATCTCCAAAGTGTACCCCAGTCGACCCACTGGGCCCATCACTCCACCTTAAACTCTTTGTCCAACATGGTCCCTGTTCCCTCAGGTGTTCTCCTCCAGGCCATCTTCCCCAGTGTGTCAGAATGAGTTCACACATAGAAATCAGATCGTGTCTCTCCTTGGCCCACAGGCCCCCAATAGCCCCCTTTTCTTTACAAAGACCTGCTGATTGCCTCACTTTATCTCCTTTCTTTGATCCTCTTTCTCACTCATTCTCTCCACTCCTTGAACTCCCTGGGCTCCCTGCCCCAGGTCCCTTGCATGTACTCTGCTTTCTGCCTAGAATACTCTGTGCTTTTTCCTGTGCCCTGCCCTGCCCCCACTGTCTACATGGCTGTCCCTTCTCCTTCAGGGCTCTCACCTCCTTGGAGCTCTCTGACTTCTGAATCTAAACTAACTTCTATGCCAACCCTCATCACACCACCCTACTTCCCTGGCCGTCCACGGTCCCAAACAGCTCAGGGAACCTGTGGTCCACAGACCTCTACCGGAAGGCCACTGCCCTCCAGGATGAAGCATGCCTCCCTGGTGGGACAACCACAGCCCAGAGTCATGTCCGGCTCTCATCCTCTATCCTAGCCCCACAGGCTTCTCCTGGCCACTCTGTCTTTGCACGTGCTGGTCCAGAACTGGAACGCCTTTCTCTGCGTTGTCCAACTCACCATCCTTAACCAGCCAATCCACATGATTCCCTGCCTCTGCATCTACTGAGCTCCCACAGGTACCCACCTCCAACCCGGGGGAGCCAACAGCCCCCTCCTCTGGCCTCATTCACATCAGCACTGGTGCAGACTTCCACTGTGATGTCACTGCGGCCAGGTGACATACTTGTCTCAACCACCAGACTCAGAGGGTCTCGGGAGCCAAGAATGGGTCTGAGTGCTCTCAGGGATCCCAGGGCCTGGGGTCAGATCAAGCAGCCCAGGCCCTCAGTGGAGACCATCTCATGGAAAGCTTACATCAACAACCTGAAGCTGGATGATTATCTTGATGTCCCAGATGTGTGAATAGAGTTTAAGATACACAGCCCAGCAACAGGCTTAGAAAATGAGGGAGAAGAATGCAAGCGTGGCCTGTCCAGCTGGCCCAGCCCAGCTCTCCGCCGCGGTTTCCAGCAGGGACCAGAGGGGAGCACAGGCATGTCTATACCATCGCTGGGCGCGGGCTAGGGGACATGGTCACGTCACTCACCCTAAGCCTCCATTTCCTTGCTTGTAGAATGGGCAAACGACCTGTCGCTGCCACAATTCACAAAGCAGGGTGGTGAGAAGATTGAGTTCCTGGTAAAGAACAGGTGTGCGGGAACCAGTACCTCCTGGCCCTGGCACACAGGCCTTTGGTGACGGCTCACCAACGAATTAACCGAAGAACAAAGGAACAGACCCATAAGTGGGTGGCTAGAACAACAGCACCCTGAGCCAGGGAAGCTGATGGGGCTTTCAGCAATCCCTTCCTGGCCTTTTCTGCTTTCCTGGGGCTTCCACAGACTCCCACATTTCTGGCCACCTGGCCTGAGGTCTGGCCCAGAGGGCCTGCAGAGTCCCTTGCCTGCTGGTTATTTGCAAGCACCGCAGGCCGAAGGGGAGGGGCCGCCCCTACTCTGACAGCTGCAGCGTGGCCCTCTCTCCGGCCTGCAGTGACATGGGCCAGTCCCCTGCATCATCCTGACTTCCGAACGCTCTGTTGGCTGTCTGCCTCACAGGCCCTGGCAGGAAGCCCGCCTCTGGCATCCGTGAGTAGCAGAGGGAGAACGGACCCACTCTGGGAAACAATTAACTTCATCTAGGAAGGTGGAGGATACCCAGAGCCAAAGACAGTGATCTCGTTTTAAGGTATATGCCCAGGACAAACAGGTGTCCATGGTCTCCACCCGGAGACCCCCAAAGAGAAGCCCCAAACTGCAAACAACCCAAGCACCCCCACACACACAAGGGAAAGGGCGGAGTAAGGGCAGGACCACACCATGTGCACCAATCCATTACAACCACACACAACAACACGGGTGAATCATGGACAGGATCTTGGCGGGGAGAAGCAAGTCACAGAAGAATATTGCAGACTGCCTTTTAGAAGAAGTTCAAAAACAGGGGAGCGCCTGGGTGGGTCAGTGGTTAAGCAACTGCCTTCGGCTCAGGTCACGCTCCCGGGGTCCCAGGATCAAACCCCACATCAGGCTCCCTGCTCAGTGGGAAGCCTGCTTCTCCCTCTCTCACTCCCCCTGCTTGTGTTCCCTCTCTAGCTGTGTTTCTCTCTGCCAAATAAATGAAATCTTAAAAAAAAAAAAGAAGAAGAAGAAGTTCAAGAAAGGGAAAAAAGCAAAACAAGTCTACGGCTCTAAAGAAAAGGAAAGAACTCATGTGCACAGAAGTCAGGATGGTCGGAACTATGGAGTGGGAGGGTTCAGTCCTGCGGGCCATAGCCTCAGTCCTCACAGCTGATACCTCCAGTGGGGGCCACTTTAAATGCTCCTTTAATTGTCAGGTAAGTCCCATTCGTGCTCACTTTCTCGAGCACTTCACAACAGTAACATTACTGCAAAAGGTACTATGATTAGAAAATTCTAAGACTCAAGACTAAAGACTGAGTATTTTCAAAATAAATAAATAAATAAATAAATAATAAATTAAAAAAAAAAAAAAAGACTGAGTATTTTCAGTTGAGATCCAAAAGGTGACTTTATGACAGGCACAAAAGGACAAAGATACGATTCTCCTTTAATAGGGGACCTAGAATAGGCAAATTCAGAGAGACAGAAAGTAGCAAAGAGGTCATCAGAGGCTAGGGTTGGATGAGTATAGGATTTCAGTTTAGGAAGAGGAAAGCGTTCAGGAGATGGGGCACCTGGGTGGCTCAGTCCGTTAAGTGTCTGCCTCCAGCTTAGGTCATGATCCCAGGGTCTTAGAATGGAGCCAGGCATTGCATCAGGCTCCCTGCTCAGTGGGGAGTCTGTTCCTCCCTCTCCCTCTGCTCTCTTGCTCTCTCCATCAAATAAATATATAAGATCTTTAAAAAAAAAAGTTCTGGAGATGGAAAATACGCTTGTACAATGTGAATGTACCACATTTTACTGACTTAAAACTAGTTAAAGTGCCCAATGTTATGTTACGTGTATCTCACTGCAGTAAAAATAATAATAATAATAATAATAATAATAATAATAATAATAATGCATTGCATCGTAAAAATAAAAAAATGTGACCCAGCAAGTCCCCATCCAGAAATCTAATCTCACCCACAGGCATAAATATACATGACAGGGATGCTTGCTACCCCTGAATTTGTGAGAGCAAAGGTCAGAAACAAAATCTCATCAATAGGGCAGTGATTAAATAATTGATACATTTCTGTCCACTCTTAAGCAAATGTTAAAAAGAATTAGGTAGATCTTCCTGCACTTATATGATACAATTTCTGAATGTACTATGAAGAATTAAGAACAGAGGCACCTGGGTGTCTCAGTCGGTTGAGCATCTGCCTTCAGCCAGGTCATGATCCCAGGGTTCCAGGATCGAATCCCACGTCAGACTCCTGAGCAGGGAGTCTGCTTCTCCCACTACCTGCCTGCTCCCCCTGCCCCCCGCCGCTGATGCTCTCTCTCTTTCTCACAAAATAAATAAAATCTTTAAAAAGTCACGCCTTATCATTTTAAAGGGATACACAGGCATACATGGACTGCTTCTGGAAGGACAGTGAGACACGGGCATCAGCGGTTGGCTCAGGGCAGGACCTGACCATGGGAGGGAGGAAGCACACTGACATTTCACTCTTTGCCCCTTTTGTATTTTTTACACATTTCTTATCGTGTGCAGGTATTGCCTATTCAAGAGATATTCTGTTATAAAAAGATTCTGAGATTCCAGAGATTGTAACCGCTTTTGATCATAGAACAATGGGTATCCTGAACAATTTGGCTCAGAGGTCGTGAACCCTTTGGACAGTCCCCTCTCCTGGACATAAAAGTCCTAAAGAATGGTGGCTTTGGAAATGCTGCAGAAAAGCGTGGGCTCCTGGCAGGAGGGTGACCAGCGGGCCATCTCCACCAGCACCCTGTTTGGACAGGATGTTTGAGGGGCCTGAGCAAACAGCCCAGAGCTGCAGCTCTCTGCTCCAGGCAGCCTGGTGTTCCTGGGGGTGGGGAGTGGGTATCTGCAGGCCCAGGGAGCACCTGGAGTCCCCTTACAGGGACTGTAAAGTGGACAAACAAGAAGGGTTCCCGGGCTCTGTCTTCGTGCGCCAGGATCAATGGTGATAAACTACCTGGGCTGAGCCCACCCACCAGGGCCCACCCAGCTCAGCCCCTTTGAGATGCCTTCCTCCCCACTCTCCACCCTAACCGGGAAGGGCAGTTCCCAGCCTCCGCTGCTCTTTCCAGGACCTCCCATTACCTGGCATCCTCGTGTGCTGCCTGCCCACCCCTGCCTGGGTCCGAGGCCCTGGGCTGCTCTTGCTGACGGGCTGGAGGCTGGGTTTCTGCCCTGGCCGAGCCCCCTGTGGGGCCCCATCTTGCAGCCACTGCATGTCCCCTCCAGCTCCAGAAAGAAGCACCTATGCACATCCCCATTTTACAGATGAGCAGGCTGCCTCCCAGAGAGGAGACCATGCTTGCCTCAGACCACATGCCCAGCCAGGGGCAGCCGCGCACTCCAGAGTGCAGGCCCCCGGGGCAGAGCACCAAAGCAAAGGAGGTGAGGAAGGAGGGAGGCAGAGGGGAGGAGTTCAAGTTCCTCTGCAGCAGCTACCCCAGGGGAAACAGGGCCCCCTACTCCTCAGGCTCCTTTCTCACTCACCTGGGCACAGAAGTTCCCTGCTTCCTGACAAAGCCAACAAGGCTGGGGGGGGGGGGGGGAGGAGGATGGCCTTGGGTTCTGGGTGAGCTGAATCTACCTTTGAAAAAAAAGAATGAATTTTGATTCCTACTCACACCTAAAGAAACAAATCTAAATACGATTGAATGTGAAAGGTGAAACACGTTCAAATGTCTAGAACATAACATAGGAAAACATCTTCATGACCCTGGGGCAGATGAAGATTTCTGTAAAAGGACACAAAGCACACTAACATAAAAGTAAAGATCAAGAATTTGAGTTTCATTAAATTTGTGTTCCTCAGAAGACAGCATCTGCAATGTATTCATCACATACCATCTTTAAGAAAGTGGAAATACGGGGCTCCTGGGTGGCTCGGTTGTTGAAGCCTCCACTCTTGGTTTCAGCTCAGGTTGTGATCCCAGGGTCATGTGATCGAACCCTGAGTGGGTCTCTTTGCTTAGCGCAGTCTGCTTGAGATTCTTTTCTCCTCCCTCCCCTTGCACATGTTCTCTCTCTCTAAAAGAAATAAAATTGCCTTTGTGGCTCTGTTAGTTAAGCATCTGCCTTCAGGCTCAGGTCATGATCCCAGGGTCTTGGGATTGAGTCCCGCATCAGGCTCCTTGCTCAGCGGTGAGTCTGCTTCTCTCTCTAGGCTTCCCCTTGCTCATGCTCTCTCTCTATCTCACTCCCTCTCAAATAATCTTTAATCTTTTATTATTTAAATAATCTTTAAAAAAATAAAAAATTAATTTTTTTAAAAAGTGGAAAGTTATGCAATAAAAGGAGTTAATGTGTGATCCAACAAAAGACACACAATCAGAATACATAAAGAACTACTATGAATCAGTTAGACAAAGAAAGGCAACTTAATAATGAGCAAATGACAATGGAATGTCCAACAGTAATACACAAATGTGCTTAACAGCATAAGTTATGAGAAAATGCAAGTTAAAAATCAGAACAAGATACCGCTACCTACCCACCGGATTGCCTAAAATGAAAAGGAATGACAACATCCGGTGTTGGCAAAGATATGGGGCAACTGGAACTCTCACTCACAGCTGGTGGGGATGCAAACTGGTAATATACTTTGGAAAAATGGCCATGTCATGTACCACTCCTCTGTATATATCCCACACGAATGCCTACGTCATCCAAAAGACTGCAACAAGAACGTTCACAGCAACTCTCTTCATGACAGCCAAGAACTGAAAACCGCCCAGATGTCCAGCCATGCTGGAATAGATTAATAAACCATGATTTATTCCCACAATGGAATAATAAAGAGCAATCTTTTTAAATGAACCACTGCAACAACTATATGCAATGACATGGGTGAGTCTCCAAACATATTATCTTGAGCTCAAGAACTTAAACACAAAATACCACATGGTTCCCATTATACAAAACAAAACTCAAGGGTAGGCACGATGGTAATAAAAATCAGCATCGTGGTTTCCATGGAGGAAGGCAAGCAGAAATGGCTGAGAAGGGGCACCGGGAAAACTCTGGAATGCTTGAAGAGTTTGATATCTCGGTGTGGGTGGAGCTGCCCAGGCATCTTCTTATGTAAAAATCCACTGAGCTGTTCTACTAAGACCCGTGTGTTTCATATCAGTTACACTTCATAAAGTGTATAATAAAAATACAAAAATAAAAAGTTATAAAGGGAGTACTGTTACAGTAATCAAGATTTAAATGGTATCTACAGCACACGTTAACACAAAGCGTTAGAGAGAAGAAAACTCAGAAGATGTAACAATAACATATAAACCAGCTAATGTCTAATCGGCCTTGATTAGGTAGGACTTTACAAAATGAGTTCTGCAATGCACTTTGGGGACAGGCAGGGAAATAAGAATGTGGTCTGAGGATCAGATGGCATTAGGGACTTAGCAACTGTGCTAAGTGTAAGATCACGGTATATAGTAATATGAGAGAATGTCTTTCTTTTTTAGAGTTGCACCATATATATGGTGTCAAGACTGAAATGTTTCCATCACACGTATACATGCGCATGTGAGCACACACATACTGCATCTTGTATGAAAAAGAGCAAGACCTGAACAATTATGGGGCTAAGACTTCTTCCCTGAGCACCGCCCACCTTACAGCAGCCCCATCAAGGCTCCATCCCGGCTACCTGATGTGGCCTGGGTTCCAAGTGGAATCCTGGGATGTCGGGGTATTGCGGCTGGTGGACGCACAGCAATGGGGACTTTATGGTAGGCTTTGTCAACGCGGATGGGCTGTGAGGCCCCACGCATGTGGTTGCAGCATGGTCTTTGCGAAGCTTTGGGGGTGGTAGGTGAGCAGCAGGATGACCTGTGCAATAGGAAGGGCCTACCCTCCACGGCTTTCCAGGGAGACAGTAGTAGGATGGAGTGTGCAGCTGTCATCTGCATTTCAACTGGCCACTTCTGCTTAGAATTTTCTGGGTGATGACAAGTCGACTCCATGCAAAACTTCTTTTTTAAGACTTTATTTATTTATTTGACAGAGATAGATCACAGGTAGGCAGAGAGGCAGGTAGAGAGACAGGAGGAAGCAGGCTCCCTGTTGAGCAGAGAGCCCGATGTGGGCCTCGATCCCAGGACCCTGAGATCATGACCTGAGCCGAAGGCAGAGGCTTTAACCCACTGAGCCACCCAGCATCCCAACCCATGAAAAATTCTTGACAAGCTCAGTTCCGTTCAGAGGGAGTATGTGGAACTGGCATCATTTTTAGGGGAAGCCACCCTAGAAGAGAGTCCCCAGACATACAGAACCCGGACGCAAACTCTGAAAAGCTGAACGGGACCAGCCCCATATTCTGAGAAAATAACCTTCCCAAACAAGGACAGGACAAAGATCTAAATAAACACTGGGACCCAAGAGTGGGCGGCTCCCACTCTAAGAATGAACCAGTCTCTGGAAGATCACTCCAGAATTAGGACATGCCCAACAGCTTTCTAAAACAGGGCACATGACCCATGGCAGATGCCCCTGAGGGTCCCTCACCCAGAGGTGAGGGAAAGGAGGGCTGCCCCCTCTTCAGTCAGGCTCACCCCAGGCTACCTGCCATGTCCATCGCCACCGGCTGAAGGTTACAGTGGCAGCAGATGCCTGGGCAAGACTCCTCCCTCCCCGTGCTCCTAGAGGAGGCCTCTCCTAGACCCCATGCCCGGTGCAGCCTTCCACTATCTTTCAAACCTCAAACCGAAGGCCCAGACTTCCAGAATTTCATCAAGACCCTATGGGATGTGCTCTGTTCCATCTCAAAAAGAACTGTGAATTGTATCTCCCTCATTATCAGTTGAAGAAACTTGCTGCCACCTACAAGACTGTATTTTAGTTCAAAGAGGAAATTGATGGGATTCCGGTTCTCCAGATAGCACTCTGTTTTACACACGAAATTTATCAGTGACTTCACTCTACTCCCCTGGCCTTTCTGGATAATTACCAGTCCATAGTATATATACAGTTTAGTAAGAGAAGATGCATAACTATTTTAACTATAAGGTAGTTTTGGTCTCCCCAGGCCAGTTTTTTCTATAAGAAAAATATAAACATTTATTTTTACCTTAATAAAGAGGGATTACCTTAATAAAGATGGTTAAAGGTTTACAGAAATTAAAACATCACATAAAAAATTGGACGTGGTTTTTTTTCCTCCTCCTCTTTGAGGCAAACAGGAAGCAGGGCAGCAGCAAAGTTTATGCAAAGCCCCAGGTGAGGACACTGACACTGAGGTCCAGAAGCGGGAAGGGGCAGTGGGTGCCCAGGGATGGCTGGCCAGATGAGGGGGTGGAGCCACGAGTCTGTGACCTCTGGCTCCCAGGGGGGATACCACAGGGCCAGGTTGGGGCCCTTCCAGAGCCAATTCCCCCAGCGACTTTGCATTTCTCTTAAGTGACATGGGACGCAGCCCTACCAGGTGCCAACCCCACCCAGACCTTTACCAGATCTCTCCCCCATCCCCAAGTACCTCAGCCCTTGGTCCCCTGCAGCTTGGAGAAAGACTCAATATTCAGTGAGCAATAAGCACCATCCCGGGGGTCCAGGAGAGGTGGGCTGATACGGTCACTCCACACCAGGCAGAGAAGCCCACCCAGAACCCTGCTCTCCTTCCACTCGCTGAGCAACCTCAGGCAAGCCCCTTGGCCCATCTGGTCCCACATCCAGGCTTCAGGGGTCATGTGGTGACAGGGAATCATGAGCCCTTCCTTGGGCACTTGCCCACCCACCCGCTGCCCACCCGTCCAGTGGGGGCAAACTCGATAGGGAAGAAACAGAAATCCACCCATCCTCTGACTGGGTTTGCCCCTCTGGCCAGACCCCCACCCAGCACACCAGACACACACGGCCACCGTCAAGGCTGTGTCTACCTGAGGGTGCACAACTGGCTCCAACCCCTCCAGGAAGAGACCGTGAGTGGCCCTCGCCCACAGACTTGGGGTCACCCCACTCAGGAAGCACAGCCCCGAACCAATCCTGGGAGATGTGGCATCCTAGAGAACTCCTAATCCCTTCCAGCCACATCTACGCGGCCATTACCCACCAAACCTGCTCCCGTCCCCATCTGTCCCGATCCGCTTCCCACGCTGCTCTTTGATGACAGAGGCTGACCAGGAGGGGCTGCAGCACGGACCCCCAGGCAGGCACGGCCACCTCGACCGAAGACCACAGCACCTTCAGAACCTCAGCTCTTGCCAGGCTCCCCTCCAGGCCCGGAAATGACACCTCCCACAGCTGCCAGCCCTGCTGGTCCCCAACCACGCTCTCACCTATGCACGTGCCTCTCTGCGACCCTCTCTTCAGCTACCTTTTGCAGGTACCACCTGTTCCAGGTGCTTGGACTCCACTGTGCAGGGAGGTCTGGGAGGAAAGCACGCTGGGCTGGAAGTCAGGGCTGTGGGACCCATCCTCTGAGCTCACAGGCTTTGACCAGCCCCTTACCCACCTCTGGGCCTCTGGGTCCTAGCTGTGAAACCAGGGGTGGGAAGGAGTAGGGAGACTAAACTGTGGCAGCAAACTGGCACTCACTGTGTACTTTACCGGCACTTTCATATATTTGAGTTAGCTGCCAACACTCACAGATTGGGAGCTTTCATAGAAAGTCCAGATCCCTGGCTTCTTTTAGAAAACCAAAGTTATAGGCCATGCTGGGCCTCCCCGCCCCAGGGCACCAATCAGAGCTAGGGAGCAGCTGCCCCTCCATTCCTGGTCCCACGGTCCACACAGCCCCCATGGGTCCCCATCCGCCGGCGGCTCTTATCCTCCAGCTGCCCCACCTCTAGCACCTGGCTTTCCTCCCCTCTCCTGTGCGTTCCGAAGGTCTGTTTGTGACAGCAGGTACAGGCACCTCAGGCTGGGGCCGGAGAGTGTTTTCCCTGCTGGCTCCCTGGTTCAGAGCATGTGGTCCATAAGCATGTGGGGGGTGACTGGGGCAGATGAGAGTGTGGGGGCTACAAGTGAAGCTTCTCTCACTCTCAGGTGCCGGAAGCTCTCTGTACCCAGGCAGGCGGCTCCCTGCAGCCAGATTCCACTCTTTAGCCTCCCCCAGGTGGATCCCAGAGAACCCCAGATTTGCAAACTCTGTGCCTGGGGCTGAGGGCACACACAGAGCTTGGGGCCTGCTGACCCCACCCTGGGCCCTAGGTGCCCCTGTGGGTCTATGGGAGGGGGCAGCACTGGAGACCCCAACTACTGGCAGTGGGAACTACACACTCATGCCAGGCAGCGGGGCAGACCCAGGGGGGTGGTCAGGGCAAAGGCCGAGGGTCAGTGGTCGGCAAATGTCTGCTGGCTTCATGATCGCCCTCAGTGACCCTGGACAAGTCACTTCACTTCCCTCTGCCTGAGTTACCTCCCCTCTAGTGTCACACTGATACACGTCGAGTGACCAGCACAGCACCTGCACGGTGATGACCACTCCCCGATGCAGGCCAGCTCTGTGACGGTGAAGAAGGAGACCGTGTGCAGACCCAGGAAGGGCACCCCCTCTTCATTTCCGGGGTGTCAGCCTCCTGGTCAGGCTGTGCCCCTGAAGAAAAGACCTCAGGACTGGGGCATCTGCTGACTCAGCTGGAGGGGCTGGAAGACAAGTGTGGAGCAAGGCATGAAGGGCCAGGGGGGATCCCTGCCCTGCTCGTCTGGAGGCAGCTAAGTGTGACAGTGCTAGGGAAGGCGGGCATCCCAACCCCACAAGGCCTGGCCCCTCGGCTTCTCACCAGTGGGGACTCCTGGCCACCAGAAAAGACACACATCTGTTCACTGAAGCACAAACATGAGTCCACAGCCCCAGCCCCCAGAGTGCAGTGGCCCTCTGACATGGGAAAGACAGGACCTCAGTCCCAAGCTCTGTGCTGGCTGACCTTCCTTCTGCTACTCCTCTCGGTTGTCCTGCGGTGGAGAGGTCAGTCTCCCATCTTACAGATGCAGTGCCTGAGGTCACGCAGCCATCGCCGCAGGGACAGGATTCACACCCAGACATTCACCCTCTGAGGACTGAGCTGGCTCATCCCCTGTGTGAATAGCCCCAAGCCCATTTTCCCAGTAGGGAGACTCCGGGGTGGACAAGGAGGGCCCTGGAGAAGAACCCCAGCCCACACAATGCTGACCTCGGTCTACAGAGGCCTCCCCCGCAAGGCCCCAGAGGCCACACAAACTCCTGGCCAGGCTTGGGGGAGGTGCTGGCAGGCAGATGAGGCTGACACTGCTCTCAGGAGAGTCCTGAGCACAGACCTCTCAGCTCCAATTCACCAAGACGCCCAGGCTCAGGCCAGCCGCATCTGCTGTCTTGGGCTCAGCGTATAAACAAGAAGCAGCTCAAAGTGCAACGTGCCTTCCTGACAGAGGTCCCAGCCCTGCAATCAGTACCTAGGACACCAGCTGTGAGTAGAGCCCTGCTGGGAGACAGACCCCAGCACCTGGTGCCCTATACCAGCCTTCTTCAAACTGAGAACACAGCTACAGAAGAGAGCCCTGAGAAAGCCTATTTTATAGACAAGAAAACTGAGACTCAAGCAATAAGGCAATCTGCCTGAGGTTACATAGCTAGCGAGGGGCAGAGCCAGTGCAAACCAGGGGGGTTCTGCACCAGGCCTACCAAAGGAGGCAGGCAGGAAATCCAGACCTGCCTTAAGCATCAGTGGACCCGGGTTCAGACCTGGGCCCACCACTTATTTGCTGTTGGGCCACAGGTCAGGCAAGTGTTTCCCCCTCCTGGCAGGAAGGGACTCACTGTGAAGTCATTTGGGGCCTAAGTCAATGAGGTCCCTGGAGCGCCTGGCCCCATAGAGACTCAGCCCCAATTCTCTTCCCTTCCCCTGTGCACACCCTTCACAGCATCTCCCAGCAAGAGGAGCCTCTGAACCTAGGCTGGCCTCCTGACTGGCCGGTCACAACATGGGGCAATAGGAAGGGGGCTACTAGTTCTCAATCGAGGCCCAAGAACCCTGTGTGCTTCTCATTGTTCACCTGGAGCCCCATTTCTGGTATGAGAACAAGCCAGGGGGAACCAGCTTGAAGGGGTCAGAGCACAGAGAGCAGAGAGTAGGCATCCTGGCAGAGGCCACCCTGCACCTACCAGCCCCCGCAGAGCCGCCAGCCAACCACAGACACTCACAAGCAGGAGCCCAGCTACCATCAGCCACTCCCGGCCCAGGACAGCAGGGCATGGCCGCCCCGTGCACTTGGCAGCGATAATGAGAGTTTACCGCGTGGTGCCTTGCTCACGTTACCATGGCAATAAATCATCCACACCGTGACCAAGGTGTGTCCCGAGCACAAGGCCTGGCACGGGTTTGGCTAGAGTGCTGGAAAGATCAGGCGGCAGCCCCATGCCGTGTTGGTGGGCGTGTGGCCATACTTGCTGGGGAACCCTTGGCCGAAGTGGGGGACAGGGAGAGCAAAACACACGTGTCCACTAGAACCACCTGAGACACCATCTTCCCCCTTCCAGGCTAGCCACGCTGAGAACACTCTAGAGCACTCAGCTTCATTTTCTCTTTAGCCCCTAGAGCCATCTCACATAGATTTTACATATTTGTGGGACTAACTCCATGCTCCCCAAGCCCCTCAGCATGGACGCTCCATGTGGGATGGGAATTCCATCCATTTTGATTACTGTGCTGGTCCCCAGCACTTAGAACAATCCAATGCATACTTGTCGAATAAATGAATGGGGAAAACATGTTCTCCCATGTTATTGTTGTGAGCCAAAATCTGGCACAGCTTTCAAAGGAGGACAAGCTGACATCTGCCGAGGGGATAAACATGCTTATCCTGTCTCCTTATGCTGAGCATGCGGGAGCCGATGATTATCCAAACTTGGTTCGAGCAGGTGCACAGAAACACGCTTCCTGATGGTCCCAGACTAGAGACAACCCCAGCACCCCTTCGCAGGAGAATGAACCACCAAACTGGGGTCCATCCATATGACAGAGCACCTCTCAGCAATTGAAAAGACCAACTACAGCGCTGGTAACATGGCCAACCTCAGAAGCCAGACATGAAAGAGAATAGACTCTCTGGTTCCGTTTAGAAAAGTCCAGGAGCAGAAAACTAACGTCTGCTGTTAGAAGTCAGGGCAGGGGTTCCCCAGGACAGGCACTGAGGGGGTGACCTGGCTTGTGATCTGAGTACCTGTTCCATGGGTGTGTTCCATTTGTGAAAATGTGTTATTGAGTTGTATGCTTCTGAAAGGTTCTATTGATTATGCTTGCATGAGTTCACAAAAAATATATAAAGAAATACACACCCATACTGACCCAGCATTCCACCCCAGGGCACAGCATAAAGATATTCACTAGAGCACTGCTTTTTAATGGCAAAAGGCTAGAAACAACCTGAACATCTGTCAGTAGGAACCAGAAAGAAAAGCTGGAACACGGGGACAGTGACACACTGGCTGGTAAGGGAAATCTCATAAAGACAAGAAAGGATCCTAAAATATGTTGTCAGAGGAAAAAAGCACAGGCGTGAAAAAAGCGAAATGGAGTGCCTAATATGCTAGTATTTGTGGACTGACTGGTGGTTCTCAAGTGTGGCCCCAGGCCCTGGAGGGTCCCTGGGGGCCTTCCCAGGCATCCAGGAGATCAGCATTATTTTCACAACAACAAGAAAACAACAGTTGCCTTCTTCATGCCTTTTCTCCCACGAGTATATGGCAGTGTATTCCAGAGACAACATGACATTGTGGCAATGTCATCACTTTAATGGCTAATGCAATGTGTGCTTGTGTGTTTCGTGTTTTCCAGAATTGTTTGAAGGAAGCTCATGACAAGATGATCAAAATCATGAGTCAGAAAAATGCGAATCAGAACCACAGTCAGACACTGCTTCACAGCCA
>PITA01003884.1:16403-121163 GCA_004023965.1 Spilogale gracilis
CCCTGCCCACCCTGGAAAAAAAAACATAAAGACAGACAATAACAAGTGTTGGCGAGGATGTGGAAAAGTCGGAACCCTCGTGCACCGTTGGGAGGAATGCCAAACGGTGCGGCTGCCTTGGAAAAGAGTCTGGCAGCCCCTCTGGTGATTAAACAGTCACCATATAACCCAGCAATTCTACCCCCAGGGTAGAATTACCAAGAGCCACAGAAACCTCTGTCTGCATGAAAGTATGTACATGAGTATCAACAGCAGCAGTACTCATATGGCTAAAAGGTGGAGGCACTACAACCTTCGATGGATGAATGGAAAAGGAGCAAAGTAGTGATGCCTGCTGCAATATGGATGAGCCTTGGAGGCATTATGCTAAGTGCCAGAGGATAGTCCCCGAAGACCACATCTTGCATGACTCTTCCTCCGGGAATGTCCAGAATATGCAAATCCGTGGAGACAGCAAGGAGCTTGGTGGTTGCTGGGGGCTGGAGAAGGAAAAAAGGGGAAGTGGCTGCTACTGGGTGTGGGGTTTCTTTTGGGAGTGATGAAAATGTTCTAAAACCGGAGCCCAGTGATGTCTGCACAACTCTGATAAAGGCTACTGAATTATACATTTTAAAGGGGGGGTTTATGGTGTGTGACTATATGTCAGAGACAGAGAGAAAGAAGAGAAGATAAGACAAGACAAGACAGTTTTATAAATTAAAATAGAGAAACCCACAACAGGCCTAGCTCTGGCCCCTGCCCCATATTTTCCAAGTGCTCTATGGTCTGGGGCAGGTAAACACAGGGAGGGCCCAGCTAAGATGACTCAGAGCCACCTGTGCCTCCAGGTCCCCCGTGGGAGCCATGAGCCCACCCCTCCACTGGGAGCCTGAAGCCCCCTGCCTAGCTCTCCAGTGACCTCCAGAAAAGTCTTCCCCCAACCCAGAATGCCAGCATCTCTTCCATAAATTAGAACGACCACATAAACCACAGGGTAAAACTCCAGCACCAACAGGTACCCCCAGTACAAGACCCAACCCAGCTGCCAAGTGGGGCCAGGCTGCTGATGAGGCTGAGGAGAGCTGGCCCAGCAGAGTACGGAGCACCCACGCAGTCTGAGGGCAGGAAGCCTCTTCTCGGCAGCCCTGATGGCCAGCCTGGGGCATTCGGGCCAGTTGCGCTCACCACTGCCAATTTTCCAGGACAGCCTGAGAGCTGAAATTTACATGAGATCTTCTAATTTCAAAATAGTCACAACAAAACTCTACTGCTTACAAAGCTGCTCTACAGAAAGAAGTTAGCAGGTGGACCGAGGAGAGCACCGTGTGCGCCGTACTAACAGGACAGTGGGCCCAGATGCAGGCAGCCCTGGCCCAAGTCTTCGCCCCATGCAGGCCTGGCTCCTGACATGCTGGTCCTCGCTACAGCCTTGGGCACTTGCAACCATGCCATTTCATCAAGAAGAAACAGGTGATGTCCCAGGCCCCAGATCACAAAACAAGTGAGCAGGGCCTTTCAGACCGGGGTCATACTATGGATGTGGAAGAGCCCAGGCCCCCAGTTTGCCTGTTTTATTTCTCTCCGCGGGCCCCACACAGCCCTAAGCAGAATCACAGACCCCATTTCTAGGCCCCTTCGTTGGGGGTGAGCAGAGGAAGGGCTGGCCAGGACCATACATAAGCTCCCCAGCCGCAGCCTCCACAGGCCAACTCCATCCCCCACCTGCCCCAGGAGCCTGGGACTCTACCAGGAGATGATTCTGTTGCATGGGACATGAACTCAGGTGTCCAGAATCCCAGCCTAGTTCCTTAGGCCCCACAGAAGTTTAAATCTCCCACAGGCCAAGAATGCAAAAGAGAGGGCAGGATCCTCTGGGGAATGGGGAGAGGAAAATCTGGGCAAGTCCCTCTCTCCTGTGTCCCAGGAGCCACAGCCTGGTGATTCTGGGTGGAGCGTGGAGGGACTGGGGGTGGTACCAGAAACCCCACAAATGTTGGGAAGGCCCACTGCTGGTCCTTTGTTCTCCGTAGCACCCAGAGGGAGTGCTACACCTTCAATGGCTCCCCACTGCTTTTGGGACAAATATCCAAATCTTCATCTTGAGGATCAACACCATCGTGGTCCCTACCCCTTCCCCAGCCTTATACCAAACACACAGGCTCCTTTCAATCTAATTCGCTCCCTCCGGCTACAGGCTTTTGCATGTACTGTGTCCTCTGCCTGGAGCACTGTCCTCTCTCTGCTTGTCACCTACCACCCAGTCAATAAGCCCTCACACTCAAACATCACCTCCTCCAGGAAGCCTCCTGATCCCCAGGAGGAGTCAGATCCCAGAGACAGGCTTAGATAGCATATGACCCTCCTTTCTCAGCCCTGGTCACAGCTCAGAAAGTGCCACCCATGTGACTACTGGGCTATCTCCTCCACTAAACCGTAAGCTCCCCAAGGGCAGGGACTGTGCTGGGCTTTGTTCCATGCTGCACGTTCAGCATCTGTCACAGCCCACACACACACCTGGCACTCAGAAAAGACAGGGATGAAGTCACAAAGGTTCACCACTCCCTGCACAAGTCCTCAGACAACGGACCTCATTCCTCTGCTGTAAACCGAGGGTGTGGCAGTGAGGGTTAAAGGGGTTAATTATCGCCGAGTGCTTATAATGGTGCTGGGGGGGGGGGTGACACTAGATGCAAGAGTGACAATGTCGGCAATTAATGGAGTTATTCAAGTTTTAAGTTTCTCTGTTAATCAGAATGTCAAAGCATCCAAAGTCCCCTGGCCTGCAAACTCTGGTTACCTGAGGGTCCAAAGGAAGGGGACCCCTTTCCTACCACGTGGTCTGGGGGGCCCATAGAGGTCTGCTGGAGACTTTCCCAGGAGGGAGACTCTCTGACTTCCCGAGGGCCAACCCTGCCCCCAGACTCCCTCCCTTGGGGTGCAGAAGTCCCCTGGCTCCCTGCATGGTGCCAGCCCAGCAGCAGAAGGGGAGGACACGCTCACAAAGGCCCCTGAGTGACAACAGACATCGGACCCCTTCTCTCCAGCCCAGGGAGCCAGGCATGTGGCTTCCATTAGGCCACATCTGGACATGCTCAGAGGCAGCCAGGATCCCTGGCACAGCTCCGGCTCAGAGACAGGACCCCCACCCCAGCCAGGCCTGGGGCAATGGCTGGAAACCTCCTTCTCCAGGCCCCAGGGCTGCCATGGCAACATGGCTGGGGGTCATTTCCGGCTCCAGGGTCCGCCTCTCAGCCAGCCCCACTGGTAAGCAGGGTAGAGCTGCCGCCCTGGCTCCTCCACACTAAGGGCCCCTCCATCACTTGGGATGCCCCCCCCCAGAAGTTCCCTACTTCCCAAAGGATGCTCCATCGGGCCTCTGACCCCCACGCATCAGGCTTCCCACCAGCCACACTTCCTGAGCTGTGTGTACTCCATCACGGTCATGAAGAAAACTGTGTGTGTGTGTGTGTGTGTGTGTGTGTGTCTGTGTGTGTCTGTGTGTCTGTCTGTGTGTCTGTGCGCGTGCGCGCATTTATCCACTGAACACCCTCTTCCCCACAAGAGACCTCAGGAGGGGAGAGGCCGTGCTGGCCCTATTCAGAGGCACAGCCCCCACCGCAGAGAGTGTGGGCTGCAGACATCTGTTGAGGAAATAAAATAGGTAGAAAGAAGAGTGGAGGGTGACAACCAGTGGCTAATGTTTTTAATTACTCAGCAAGTGTTAAGCTCCATGCCGAGCACTGGACACAAATCGGCTCCTCTTATCTTCAAGACATCCCCACGAAGCAGGGACCTCCCTGCTGCTTATGGATGGAGAAAAGGAGGCACAGAACTGTAAGCCACTGGCCTGAGCCATGCAGGTAGTGGAGCAGAGCTCGTGAGCTGGTGAGGGACTGCTGCTCGTGAGCTGGAGGGGAGAAAAGATGGATGGGGGTAGTCAGTGGCAGGCCAGCTCTTGTTTATCTGGCTAGGGCAAGCTCCCCCTGCTCCCAACTTCCCACACCTTCCTTTCTTCACACTACCCATGCCCTGCTAATTATCTCTGGGCTTTGCGTGTGCTGGGCCCCCTGCCAGGACAGCCCTTGGATGGGACAGGGGACATCCCATCAGGGGCCCCAGCCCCTAAGCAGCCCTCATCAAAGGCCACACCCCAAAATCCATTTGGGAAAGCACAGGGCAGAGGAGGAAAAAAAAACTAGGGTTCCTGAGAACAAAGTATGTCTCCAAGATTCCAAAGGCCTGGAACCACAGAGAGGCCTCTGGAGCAAGAGGCGGGGGTGGGGGGCGGGGACTGTGTCTATTTTGGAACCCCTCAGAGGCAGCAACCCAAACGTGCTGTGTGCACCATGCTCCAAAGCCAGGCCTGCAAGCTCTCCCCAGGCACACATGTACTTCATTACAGCCCCCCCATGCAGGCTCCCCACATCCTGCAGCGAGGAGCCCCCTGAAGCCCAGTGTCCTGGTTCCTGCCCACCGACTCCCACTGTGTGACCTGGGGCCACAAGCCACACCTCTCCAGCCTTGATGTGCTCAATTTTTAAGAAGGAGCCCACCTCCCCATCTTGTGGGAAGGATCAGGTCACAGAAACGGGGTCTGGCACCTAGGAGGTGCTCACTCTATGGCCCACTCACCATAATGGGGCTTGGACGGAGAGCCATCTGGGCTGGGGATTGGGGGGACTGATCCTTCCACCAGGTCAGGAGGAGCCTGCAATCTCACCCCCTTACTACACATGCACAGGTTTTGCACACAGTATATGCCTAAGGAAGGCTGGAGTATTTCACCAATGGGAAAACGGGGCCCAGGGCAGTTAAGAGATGTGCCCAAGGCCACACAGCTATGGGCAACAGGATGAATATATGGGAAGGCTACAGAAAACCCCAGAGCACCCTCATGCCCCCTCCTCCAAGAAACCTTCCCACATATCACCCAGACATCCCTCTCTCACAGCGCACAGTCTATGGACATGGGCCATGGTGACCATCTCTGCCTCCCCAGGGCCTGCCAGGGCCTAGTCACAGTTAATGCCTAAAGATTTATAGAGAACATTTATGTATGAGATTAAACAAGACACAGACTCTCAGCTATGGGGCGGGATTTCTAGACAACCAGACAACCACTTAGGGTACCCTCGGAGGTGAGGCAGGGAGCCAGGGAGGGGTGGTGTTGAGGGCATCAGACAAGGCAGGGAAGGCTTCCTGGAGGAGGTGCTGCCTGAGCTGGCTGGGAACAGTATGAAATGGGTGAAAGAGAGGGGATATGTTGGTGTATGGCGTTCATAGGATGACAGGGAAGCTTGGATGAGAAAGGATAGTAGAGGGGGTGGCCAGAAACCCCCCACTGATTCACTCATCATTTACCTGATATTTACTAAACACCAAACTGTGTTGCCAAGCCCTGGCAAAGGCCCTTAGGCATAGCAGAGAAGATGACAGATGTGGTCCCTCCACTCATGGCACTAACAGTTTACTAGGGGTGAAAACATTAAATGAGTCAACTACATGCTATCATGTCAGGTATTGCTAGAAGAAATTAAAGCAGGGTAAGAGGAAGATGGAGTGCTCTTTTAACTGGGTGCTCAGAGAAGACCTCTCTGGGGAGGTGACCTTGAAAAGAGAGCTTAACAGAAGGAAGGAATGAGCTACATGGACACCTGGGAGAGCATTTCAAGAGGGGGTGTAAAGTGCAAAGACCCGGAACTGGAGGGTACCTGCAAGGAGCCAGGAAGCCAGCGCCAAGCAGAGTGGGTTAGGGACTGAGTGTTTAGGCCCCACTCCTAACATCGTATGTTAAAACCCTAATGGGGGGGGGGCAGTCAGCTGAGCATCTGTCTTCAGCTCAGGTCATGATCCCAGGGTCCTGAGATGGAGCCCACATCAGGCTCCCTGCTCAATGGGGAGTCTGCTTCTTCCTCTCTCTCTGCCCCTTCCCCAGCCCCACTCGTGCTCTCTTCTGCTCTCAAATAATTTTTTTTTTTAAAATCTTAAAAAAAAAAAAACCCTAGTAGGGATGGTATGTGGACAAACCTTTCTGGATATAACTAGGCCATGAGGGTGGATTCCTCACGATGGGATTAGCGCCCTTCTAAGAAGAGATGCGTGAAAACTGGCTCCTCTGTATCTCAGATGAAATACACCCTCATCTCTCATGTGAGGACACAATGAGTAAGACGGCCACCTGCAAACCAGGAAGTGGGCTCTCGCCAGACACCAGGTCTGCCAGCACCTCGATCCTGGCCTTTCCAGCCTCCAGAAGAGTGAGAAAATAAACGCTTTTGGGGTAAGCCCCCCACTCTATGGCACGTTTGTAACAGCAGCCAAAACAGACTAAGAAAAGACTGATGGAGAGGTGGTCTAGGAGATCAAGGGGCTGACTGGGGCAGAGCCTGTGGCCTGGAGAGAGCTCTGGCTTCTACTCTGGGTAGGTGGGAGCTGCGCAGAGTAGAGAGGAGAACCCTGGGTGTGTTAACAGGACCCCTGGCTGGCGGGCATGGCAGCCCTGGCCCCAGGCTCTCATAAGGGGCTACCAGGAGAGACCACGTCTCTTCTGCTGTCACCTCAGAGACCAAAACCACAGCCCTGCCCAGAGGCTACTGTCAGGGGGGGATGGAGTGGGGCCAGGTCTATGAAACTCCCCACTTCCTGCCAGGGCACCCGTGGACCCCACTGGGCCCCACCTGCACCTGAGCTGGAGCCTTCCCTGGGGAACTCCAGCCCTGAGAAGGTATGCCTAAGAGGCCTTCAATCACGGCCCCACCAGTTAGCCCAGCACCTACTGCAACAGGGGGCCTCACCCCATCCCTGGCTCCACCCCCACAATAGCTGGGGAGGAAGCGCCATCTCAGAGCCCCCAGCCCTGTATTGTGGGGGCTGAGCTAACTGTCCCTAGCCTGGCCCCACAGACCCAGCTTTCCCGGCCCCAGGCAACTATGCAGAGCTGGGGGCCCTGACAGGGCCCTGAGGCTGCCCTTCCCCGGGCTGACTGCCCCTGAAGGAACTAGAAGGTGGCCTTACCTTCAGGGTCACCTCTGGGGATAGAATGAACAGAGTTGGGGTCTGTGTCCTCCTCTGGCCGAGAACGGGGCAGAACCGGTGGCTGCTTCGGCACTTCCTGTGTGGGTGGGACCCAGGCTGCCTCTTGGGGAGATGAGGTCAGGATAGTGTGGGTGCTGAGTTTTGTGCCCTCAGGAGAGTTCGTTGTGGCCTGTGACGGGGGGACCCTGGCTGTGCTTGACACCAGAACAGGCATGGCTCCCTCCTGCCCAGCACTGTCAGGGGTGGCCTGGGCTTCTGGGATTAAGTTCTCTTCAGGGCCTGCCCTCGCCTCTGCCTTGTCCTCTGTGGCAGGGAGACCAGGCCCAGTTGGGCCTTGTGTGGGTATTCCATCCAGCCCCCTGGGGCCACCTGCTGCCGGCTGCTCCCTGATGGACAATTCCTCTGTCTCCTCCAGCCTTTCACCCTGGTTGTTCTCCATCACTCTCCTGGCTTTGGCTTGCATGGGGGCCGGGGGACCCAGGGCAGCAGCCGCCGTGGGCCTAGGGAGGGCTGCCAGCCAAGGGGTGGCCTGGATGGCGGAGGACGTTTGACTGCTGCCTCCCAGGGCGGCCGGGCCCCCGGCGCCTGCCTGGAGCTCACCCGCTAGGGCTGCTGCAGCTTCCGCCTCCGCCACCTCCTGGTCATAGCTGTAGGGGTCTTCGTAGTGTCGCTCGGGGTCCCCGTCCTCCACATCTGAGAAGTTCCCGGCAGCAGCTGGGGGCACAGCTTCAGCACCCCCATGGCAGCCAGGGAGCTGGTAGCAGATAAGCTCGCCCCCAGTGTCGGGACAGTGGCAGGCCCGGCAGGGCGGCAGGTGGACAGTGTGGCCAGCAGCGTACTTGCGCCCGGTGTGGACACAGCCCACCTGGCCGCACTGCGGGCAGCTGTCAGCCGCCACCACGGCCTCAATGCAGTTGGGGGGCAGCTCCGGGCACAGCATGAACTGGCAGCTGATCTTGCCGCCGCCTGGCGGGCAGGAACACTCGGTGCTGCCGAAGTCCACGAAGTAGGACTGGCCGGCGGGCACGCGGCCGCGCACGAAGCCGCCCTGCAGGCAGTCGTAGTACTGGTAGCCCTCGCACGCACAGCCCTGCTGCACACATGTGGCGCAGCAGGCACCCGGCTCCAGCGCTTCCTCGATGCAGTTCTCCAGCAGCGGGCACTCGACCCCCGTGCAGTCCTGCCTCGGGGCGGCCGTGCCAGCGCTCGGGCCCAGGGCCAGGGCCAGAGCCAGGCCCAGCCAGGCTGCCACAGGCTCCCGGAGCCGTGCCATGCTCCAGATGAACTGCCTCCTTGGCTGCGAGGCCCTGGGGGAACAGGAAAGAACAGTCGTCAGAGCCCCATGGGGGCCCGCACACGTGCACCCCCGCCAGCATACGCACATGGCCAGACAGCACCCCAGCCAGCTCCCCTCACCCGTGGGCATCCCCTGGAGTATGGCACATGCACTCGCTCCCAGGCACAGCTGCTCAGACACCTGGCCTCCGCCATCGCTCATGTGCCCCAGGTGTCGGCATACAGAGTTGCTAACGTGGCCGGAACTCAAGGGCCCTGCCCCCGCCCTCATTGCTGTCTTCTGACACAGGCCCTCTGAGTGGGAACCTCCCGCCCATAGCCCCACAGTGCCACACACACACACACACCCATACTCTCGGTCACTCACACTCATTCAGGACACACATCTGGTCTCCCACACCGTTGGTGACAGACACCGTGGTCACTCGCACACACAGTTCCACACGCCGTCTCTGCCACAGCGTCATGCATGTGCCAGGACACCAGAGGGTACTCTCTCTCTCTCACACTCACATGCACATGACCACCCAAATGATTTCTCCGCCCGCCAGAGTCCAACTCGATCCCCAGCCATCCACCGAGAGGCCAGGCTGCCAGTCTGGATATGGTCAAGCAGATGATGGGCGGGAACAAACGCCCTCCCAGGCCACAGCCCAGCCAGCCAAGCCCTCCACCAGAGTCCTCAGACCACAAGGCCCAGGAACACTGCCCCACAGGAAACCCCCCACCTTGGACTATAAGTTTAGCCACAGAGGAGGTTCCTGCCAAGGTCCCCGGCCACCTCCACAAATGTTACCACCATTCCCAGAATTATTCTAGAGACCTGCTGTCCCTAACACCCCCCCCCCGCCCCCATGTCCTCTCCATTCTCCCTGAAGAACAGCTCTCCACTCTCTCTGCCCCTTCGCTTTGTTTCCTTGGCCCCACCCCAGACAGAGCCTCACCTCCCATCTGCCCTGGGACATGCCCTCCCTGCCCCCCGCAACCCCACTCAGCCCTTCCTCTGCAAAGCCCATGTGACCTGAGAGCAGCAGACCCCAACACGCTGTGGCCCCAAGTCTGGTGGAGGCTTCCCTACTCCAGCAAGGAAAGGTCCGGCCATCCCAGTGGGAACCGCCCTGACCCTGCCCTCCCTTCCAGACACAGGCTCCTTCTCCACCCACCACAGGGAGGCTGAGCTATTGTTTGCAGTCAGTTTGCTAAAAATTGTCTGGCTTTCTAAAAAAAGGGGGGGGGGGACCAATAAAGTGGCATCTCTAGCATTTTAAGTGCTTGTCATTTTAAACCTATGAATATAATAATTTCAACATTTCAACATTTAAACAATATAACAATAACTTCTTAAAAGTTTCTGAGAAGAGGAGAGGGAGCAGGGAACGGAGGCACCACTGTTTCTAGAGGAAGTGGCTCTATGCTGCCCCAGCCCCCCAACCCTTCACCCCCAGGGATGCCCAGGGCAGGGCGAGTGGTCAGGACTGGATGGAGAGCAAGGACCTGAGTTGAGGGGGGCAGTGGCAGCGACTCAGCACAGAGGGACAAGGAGGTTGGCCTCTGCTGGTCAGTCAACAAGAACCGACTGAACAGGTCCTGTGTGCCAGGCACCCCCAGAATTCTGGGGTTCTCAGCAAATAAGAAAGCTCCGTGGCCATTCTGCCAGTGCAGAGTCTCTGATGTGGGGAGGCAGGTATTAAACCCACAGCAATGCAATAGATTACTGAATGCCTGGCAATGACAAGTACAATGGAGAAATACATGCCAGAAAGCAAGGAAGTAGAACAGGAAGTAACTGGGGCTGTGGGAAAGCCCATTTTAGCCAGGGTGGTCAAGCAAGGCTTCTCTAAAGAACTGCCATTTCATCTGAGACCTGAGTGAATCAAAGGAGAGAGCCATGTGAATATCTAGAGGAAAAAGTGTATCTGTATGTCAGCCAACCAAACAGCAAGTGCAAAGGGCCTGAGGCAAGACCAACAGGAGGGAGATGAGGAAGCAGATGACCACTATAGTCTGGGAGAGTCGAGGTTTTGGCCCAAAGACCTGGAAGGATGGAGTTCTGGCTTCCTAAGGCAGGGAAGGCTGCCAAAGGAGGGCCTGCAGAAGGAGGGGCAGCCTAGTTTGGGCCATGCCAAATTTGAAAAGCCCAAGGAAAGTCCAAATGAATTTGGTAAAGACACGGATGGACATCCCCCACACCCCTTAGTTGAGAAGCCATCTCAGGAGGTGGGCGGGTGGGGGAGGAGGCTCTATAAAGCACAACTAGGAGAACTGGGTCCTGTGACCCCCCATGACTAGGTTGATGACCCTCTCTCTACCTGGAGATGGTGGGGCACAAAGGCCCAAAAGTGGCCCGAATCCACTCTCAATAGCGTCATTTAAGGAAACCCTCCTCCCATCTCCATCTTGCTCACACAAACAATGCATTCCCAAGAGGCAAATATTCCCGCCACAGGCTGGTAGGCCTCTCCCAGGGCTTCACCCAGAGGAACTTTGTTCCCAGCCAGCCGTGCCACACTCCACCCCATCTCGCATTCTCCCACGAGTTGGTCCCCTAGTCTTCTCGGCCCCCTGGGTGCCCTGGCCTTGGACCATCCCCCGCCCCCCGCAAGCAGCACATTCTGCCCACATCTAGGTGATTCTAGATCTTGGATTCACCCATCACCCTCACCCCAGGCCCAGGGGAAACATAACTAACTTCAGGCCCTGGCTTTGTGTACTCCTCATTTGCTGTGCAACGCTGAGCGCTGAGTGAGGCCCTTGCCCTCTCTGAGCCTCTTTTCTGTATTTGTATACAAGGAAGAGGCTCCACCACGTCTCAGGTCACAACAGGGGGCCTGAAGGTTCTGGACTTCCAGTCAGCCCATTCCCGGGCTTTGTTTGTCCCACACTGTGGGTTTTAGTTTTAAACGAGCTGACCAGCATTTACAAATTGGAAATGTTCACATGAAAATTCAGGTTTCTAAAAAAGAAAAAAAAGAAAAGAAAAGAAAACTTCTGACTCCTCTTAAAAACCACCAAGCCCTAGACACACTGCGATATCACACAGGGTATGGGCTCCTGCTCCCCAAAGAGCCTGTGTGGCCTCCTCACTGACTTATACGTGGCTGGGTGCATTTGAATTCAGAGTCCCCCGGCTCATCCCATGAACTGAGCATCTCATGCTCATTCCCACTGGGGTCTCCAGTCTGGGGCACATGACACGCTGCTCAGAGGCTCCTGGTGCTGTCTGAAGGTTGTGTGCCCACCTGTGAGAGGGGAAGGACCAACGGATATGTGTTCAGGGAAGGTTGCCCGACGGAGAGGGTCCTGGGCCCCAGAGGGTGGCTCACTCAGAAAGCCCCCGGCCCATTTCCATGGCTGCTCTGGGCAGGTCAGGACCCACAGGTATGTATGAAGGGTGGAGAGGGGTAGATCTCAGCTCCACAGGGGAAAGCTCTCATCAGATCAAACATTAGACCACGCTGCTAAGGGGGAAAGGGTGAGCTCCCTGTCCTTGAAGATAAGCAAGCGGGGCTGGAAACACACAGGTGAGAAGTCAGAGGACCCAATCTCTACATTGCTGGTTCTCAGATTCAAGCATGTCCCTCCTGTAAACTCCAGCTGCTGTTTTCCCACAGCCCCCACAGCAAGCGGCCCCCTTCATGTCTGACTTCTGCAGACATACCCCCCTTCCAATCTCAAAAGAGGAGCCATAAGGGGAGGGGCTGAGAAAGGGAGGCTGACCGCCCTGCAGGGGGGAGCCCCAGCAGCCAGACTGTGGTCACAAACAAAGAGCATCCAGCCAGGCTGCCCAGTGCCAGCAGGCTGGGTTACACACTCCCAAGGTGGGAACTTATCTGGGACCAGGGAAAGGCAGAGTCAGACACACACAGCTTCTACTTTGCACCCATCGCACTGGCAAGCTGCCTACTGTATGCACACTGACAATAATGAAACTGATTATGACAAGGCCAACTGGCCCAAGTGACCATTGGAGCAGATAGCCTGGAGAGGGGCATCTAGTCAGTAAGTTCTGCAAGCATGTGCCATGCACACAGGCTGCATTGCATCCTCCTGTCCACTGAGTTATCCAAAGAAATCTGTAGAGATCCACATGCCCACAATGGTCACTGGGTACTTGTCCAGTGGTAGGTGGTGACCCTGCAGGCACAGGCCGTGATACTATTCTCATCCCTAGATCTACTCCCCACCCTCCTCCTCCACCCTGCTCTGCACCTGGGAGGCTGACTTCTCCAGCCTGCATTCCGGAGGCCCTTCCACCCTTCAGTGGCAGCCACTGACAGCCCACCCCTCTTCCCTCCAGGCCTGTGCTGAAGGCTGGGACTCCAGGTAGGTGACCCTGCTGGGTTCTGAGAGCGGCCTCTCCCCCACCCCTGCAGGCCCACCGCCAGGACTCCAAGCACATCCCGAGGCCCTAGTTCCCCCAACTCTGCCCACACCTCTGTTCGAGGTCTCTTTATGAACCAGTCTTCTCATCCCCACTTCCTGCTGGGACCCTACCAGCCCCATCCCTGTGAGAATTCCACAGAACACGAAGTCCGTGATCTGGTGTGCACAGAGCAACAAGGATGGCCCTTGAAACTAGAACATGAAGCGTGACAAGAAGCAGCAGAACAAGCTAGCCCAACAACGTTCACGTGGAGTCAACATGCACGCGCCCAAAGTAAAATAAACCATTTGCAAAACACAGGTAAACAGATATGCACTGAGCAGAGCTGGATGTCTGCCACAGTGGGAAAATGGAAAGGCATGGGGAGCAGAGGTAATGGGAATGAACCAACCAATCAAATAAAAGTAGGACCCCGCAGAGACCAAGACACTGAGTGTAATTAACTCAACTATTAGTGCCTGAGTTCTAACTGAAAAAAAAAAAGAATCCCATGTCCTAACTGGGCCCCTCTAGAAGCAGGAACCCCAGCAGCCTGCGGGAGGGTTCAGGTGGGGGGCGGGTCCTTCCAGCACCCAGCTCCACAGTGGGGCATGGCCACATGGCCACACCCAGCCAATCCATAAAACTCATCCCCCACTTCAGTGCTATTGGTTGAGGGATGAGCCTAAGGACCCCTGTAACCAGTGAGACTCTGAGCTCCAACTGCTCCCTGCAGGGGAGTGTGGCGTGGGGATACTGAGCCACCTTTATGGGGCCTAGTGCCTTCCACCTGGGTCTCTGAAGGCAGGGCACTGCCAGGGAAGGCGTGTGACCACCCTGCTGGTGAGACCACATGAGCCCAGCGTCCATCTTTCCTGGTCACGATCCTGGGCCTGCAAGTCCATTCTGGAGACCCCCATACCCCCGGAGGCCAGATGAACGCCTCTGATGTCCCCAACTGATGCTGACAGAAGGAGCCACAGGCTGCCTAAATTCCCAGGCAGATTACATGAGTGTTGTTGCTCTCCCCTGCCAGGGGTCGGGGTTGTTGGTCACAGAGCAATAGGTAACCAGAACCGCCGGGAGCTAAGCAGTGAAATATAGACAGTCTGGCGCTGGGACATTCCAGAGGACAAATGTCCCCCACAGCTTCAGCACGTGGGAAAAGCAGGCAGAGGAGAGGCTGAGACTGAACAGCCTAGTCCGTGTGGGGTTTCTGATCAGCCACAGGTGTGAAAAGAACAATGAGCCCGCCATCTCAGCTCACTGAGGGGTTCCAAGGATGGACTGAGGACCAGCTGATCATTCTGTGAGGTGTGACGGCTGGCAAACACGGCATGTTTGAACGATTAATGCTTCTTCATTTTTTTTTTTTAAAGATTTTCTTTATTTGACAGAGAGAAACACAGCCAGAGAGGGAACACAAGCAGGGGAAGTGAGAGAGGGAGAAGCAGGCTTCCCGCCGAGCAGGCAGCCCGATGTGGGGCTCGATCCCGGGTCTCCAGGACCATGACCTGAGCTGAAGGCAGTCGTTCAACCAACTGAGCCACCCAGGCGTCCCTGCTTCTTCATTTTTTAATGAATCCTTTATTTAGCCATTGTGCCTAAAAGATGCCCCAACATATCTTAGCCTGGATAGCAGTCAAAAGCAAAATGTCCAAATGTTCAAACTATGGAATCTAGGTGATGGGTGTCTGGTGTCCTTTCCGGTCTTCTGGGTTTCAGTCTGCCACTCCCCACAATAAACAGCCACTATGGGTGTGGAGGTGGGACTGAAGGCCAGGGAGCCACCGACGCGCACATCTGGGGGTGCGTCCAGCTTGGTGGGGTGAGCCCTTGACTCCTAGAACTGGAGGTGCTGGAGCTGGCTCCAGGCAGGACCGGCAGGCTGGTCAAAGTCACAGTCCAGGCTGATAATAGCTTTGGTCTTTGTTAACCTGCTGTGGGTGAGGGCAGCGGGGATTCTGTGGTAGCCTGAGCTCAGATTCTCACGAGTAGTGGTGGGTGCGCCCTCAGGAAGGGTCTCTTCCCAGGAAGCACCCCCCCAAGACAGGTGCCTGAGCACACTGTGTGGAGACATGCCTACTCTCCTCCCCGCCCCTCCCCCAGGGTACAGAGTGTGGGCAGAGTTGGGGAGGGAGATTTCTGGCATAGCAAAGTCAGAGGTGCCTTCAGGTGCCAGTCGAACCTCAATGACTCTCCCTTGTTCTGGCTGCAAGTTCCTCTCTCTGCTGGCCTAGGACTACTGTCCCAAAACTCAAACACATATCAGGGCCAGATGAGAACTCTCTGGGCTGGCAAGGCCATGCTGCACCTCCCACATGGCCCTGGGAGACATTGATTCATCACCCGTGCTTGTTACCGAAAGTGGGGTCTGGCTTCACGTAGCATCAAGTCACAAGATAAGGAAATGCTTCCCTTCCCTGGTCCTCTGATCCTCTGATTCTGATCCTCTGATCCTGACAACAGGCTTGCCAAAGCTAGCAAATAAAAATACAAGGCATGCACTTGAGGGGGAACTTTAGATAAGCAATGTGCAAACATTTAGCATAAGTATATCCTGCACAATCCGGGGGACGTACTTATTCATCGTGTATCTGAAATTCCAATTTAACTGGGCATCCCACATTTTTACCAGGCGACCCCAGATAAGAAGAAAAGCTTGGCTCGGTATTGGCATGGCTTCAATGCTTTCTAAATATTTGCACAGGATCTCTTTTATTCAAGACAGGGCTATAGCAAAACACTGGGACTTTCAAGCAGTGGGGGATGAAAGAAGAGAAATAAATATACAAGGCACTTGTAGACACACCAGTTACAAACATGTAAGTCATCATGGACCACCAGGACCTGCTGCTCCCAGAAGCCCACCCCAAACAGCTGCCCCATGCCCCCAAGTCCAGCCAGAGGGTGGTCACAAACCAGCTGAATGCTCATAGAGCACCTTTGGGGGTCCATGTGTACTCTTGAAATTAGTTGCTGATATTCTAACATTTCCTTTTTTTATTTTAAGATTTTATTTATTTATTTGACAGAGAGAAACACAGCTAGAGATGGAACACAGACAGGGGGAGTGAGAGAGGGAGAAGCAGGCTTCCCACTGAGCAGCGAGCCCGATGTGGGGCTCGATCCCGGGACCCCAGGATCATAACCTGAGCTGAAGGCAGACGCTTAACAAATGAGCCACCCAGATGCCCCATATTCTAACATTTCAATGTCATTAATATATCATCAATTTAGTGGTATAATATTTAAAATCTGAACACTCGGGGCGCCTGGGTGGCTCAGTTGGTTAGGCGACTGCCTTCGGCTCAGGTCATGATCCTGGAGACCCAGGATCGAGCCCCACATCGGGCTCCCTGCTCAGCGGGAAGCCTGCTTCTCCCTCTCTCAGTCCCTCTGCTTGTGTTCCCTCTCTCGCTGTGTTTCTCTCTGTCAAATAAATAAAAATCTTAAATGAAATGAAATGAAATGAAATGAAATGAAATGAAATGAAATAAAATAAAATAAAATAAAATAAAATAAAATAAAATAAAATAAAATAAAATCTGAACACTCTGCACTGAACCTAGACCCCCAACTTCTCCAGGAAAACCAGAGGGTACAGCCTGACAGCAGGGCTCCTCTGGTCCATGGCAAGTTCATGCTCCCTGCCCATTGGATTGGCATCAGTGGGTTCCCTGGTTCACTGTCCCCTTGGACCCACTTGGGTCTTGGGCTTCTCTTATCCACGCCCAAAGGAGGGAGGCCCGGAAGAGGTGGGCGTTCCTGCTCCCTCCTGCCAGGGTCTCCTCCTAAATGTCCTAGTCTCCTGGGTTAGGTCCCATCTCTTCTCTGAGTGGCAGACAGTGGGAATTCTTCCCCCTTGCAAGGTGCCTGCCACTACCCAGCTTGCCTAGGAGGCCAGAGTGAACCAACCCTATCGGATTCCAACCACATCCCAGTCATATAAGATACACAACGCAGGAGGGAATATGGGAGCTACACACTGTCTTAGATGGTAATGCCCAGAGGCAGAGCCTGACAAGGGTTCTCATACACGTGACTTACTGGGGGACAAAACTGGGCAAAGAGGTGGTCTTGTCTAGAGTCCGGCTCTGGCCTGACGCCTGACCCCTGAGGAGCCCTGCAGTGTGACTGGTACCCAGGACTTGTCCCACTTAGGGGCCACCATCAGCCATTGGCCAAGGACCACAGTGAGGTGAAGAGGGAAGGATTACTTCCCAGGCATGTATTAGGAGGCAATGCCTGTTGGGCACGGGCAAGCGTCTGCAGAAGGACGCAGGTGAGAGCCATTAGCAGCCAACACCTGGAGCGCCTGGGGACGAGGGGCACCCACACGGGGCACCAACAGTGGTCACAGTGTCTCTCACACCCATGCACACACACCCACACACACACACGTACCCAGGGCAGAAGATGACAAAAAAGTAGAGTCCTAAAAAGTGTCCCAAAGCCTACCTTTAATTTGTAATTTAGTCTGCGATCACCCCAGGCTCAGAAAGGTAAGAAAGTATGTACTAAAAATAATATTTTCACACCCATGCTCATGGCAGCATTATTCCCAATAAGTCAAAAGGCAGAAACAACCCAGTTGTCCCTCAACAGATGAGCCGATAAACAAAATATGGTCTATACCCACACTGGAATATTGTACAGCCTTAAAAAGAAAGGAAGTTCTGACACAGGCCCTGGCATGGGTGAACACTGCAGACAATGCATCAAGTGCAATGAGACAGGCGCCACAGGGCAAATCCTGTAGGTCCCACTTACCTGAGGTCCTTGGGGTCATCATGTTCATAGAGACAGAGGGTGGTGGGTGCCAGGCGCTGGGGTAGGGGGAGGTGGGGAGCTGTTTCATGGGGACAGAGTTTCAATTTGGGCAGATGAGAAAGTCCTGGAGATGGTGGGTGCGGTTAGTTGTACCTCAGTGCGAATGTGATTAATGCCACCAACTACACACTGAAAAGTGGCCAAGATGGTCCATTTCCTATTATGTGTATTTCACTACAATAACGAGTAAAAACACATGCACTGTAGAGCCAGAGTGAATAATGGAAGAGCACAGAGAGGAGAGGGAAGAAGGAACCACACTGCAGGCCCCATAGGAAATGAGGGCTGCCCCAGACACCTCCCCCTTGGTAGTAAGCTTCCTGGCAGCCAAAGCCAGAAGAGAAATTAGAGGATGACCCAGTGTTCCTTGTCTGATCACAGGAAGTCATCTAGTTCATTGGGAAAAATAAACTTGTCCTTGGCACAAAATGTTAGCAGGGATTTTAGCTGTTGGTGAGGTTCCCACTCAACTGTCACCTCCTCAGGGCCCACATAACGCCCAACATGGGACCCAGGCTTTCCAGGGAGGTTTACTATTTTTTTTAAAGATTTTTATTTAGTCATGCCTGGGTGGCTCAGTTGGTTAAGCGACTGCCTTCAGTTCAGGTCATGATCCCGGAGACCCGGGATCGAGTCCCACATCGGGCTCCCTGCTCCGCGGGAAGCCGGCTTCTCCCTCTCTTACTCCCCCTGCTTGTGTTCCCTCTCTGGCTGTGTTTCTCTCTGTCAAATAAATAAAATCTTTTAAAAAAAATAAAAAAATAAGATTTTTATTTATTTATTTGAGAGAGAGAGAGGACAAAAGCAGGGGTGAGCACCAGAGGGAGAGGGAGAAGCAGACTACCCACCAAGCAGGGAGCCTGATGTGAGGCTTGATCCCAGGACCCTGAGATCATGACCTGAGCCGAAGGCAGATACTTAACTGACTGAGCCACTCAAACACTCGAAGGTTTATCTTATAAACCATGCTCTGCAGCTAGGGAAACTCAGGCCCAGACAGAAGTCATATCACCAGTAAAAGGGGGCATGGGGACTTGAATCCAGGTCTGACTAGCTAAGGGAGTACAGCCAGGGTCATTCAGTTTCTAGATATTCATCACACACCTGCGACCTGCCACCTCCTACTACAAGTACTGGGATGTGGCAGTGAACAAAACCAACAAAGGGACAATGGGGCCAACATTGGTGGAGGGAAGAGACAGGGAACAAATGAATAAGAAGATAATATGGGTGTTGTGAAGAACGGGGATTGGAGCAGTTCTTTGGCAAGAGTGGTCAGACAAGGGGCACCTCAGTGGTACCATCAGTTAAGCATCTGACTCTTGGTTTCAGCTCAGAACATAATCTCGGGGTCCTGGGATCGAGCCCTGCAGCAGGCTCCATGCTCAGGGCAGGTCTGTTTGAAATTCTCTCTCCCTCTTCCTTTGCCCCTCCCCCTTATGCCCTCCCTCCTTCTAAAATATACCAATAAATATTAAAAAGGGGGGGGCTGGGTGGCTCAGTGGGGTAAAGCCTCTGCTTTTGGCTCAGGTCATGATCTCAGGGGCCTAGGATTGAGGCCCACATCGGGCTCTCTGCTCAGCAGGGAGCCTGCTTCCTTCTCTCTCTCTGCCTGCCTCTCTGCCTACTTGTGATCTCTCTCTCTGTCAAATACATAAATAAAATGTTTAAAAAAAAAAAAAAGAAAGAAAAAAGGTCAGAGCAACCACATAGAAGAGGTGACATTTCAGCTGAGAGTTGCCTGGCAAACATGTGGTGACCATGCAAAGATCTGGGGAGTGGCATCCAGGCAGTGGTGCAAAGGGATGTGCAAAACAGTTGCACAAGAGCATGTGCAAAGGCCCTGAGGCAGAGACCAGCTTGACACATTGTGGCTGGTATGCAGGAAACAGAGAAGAGAGCAGGAGATGGTTAGGTGAGCAGCAAAAGGAGAAAAGATAGAAGAAGAGATGTGAAAATCAAGGAGAGAGAAGCTCCAAAGAGGAGATCCATCAGTCCCCCACGTGTGGTGTCCCAGGGAACTCCGTAAAGCATCCAATACATTTAGCAGACACTATTCCAACAGGGTGTTGAGGGCCACCATAAGGTCCTAGCACACTGGGGACTCAAGAAGGAACTACGGGAGGTGGGGGCAGGTGGCTCAGTCGGCTGAGCATCTGATTCTTGATTTTGGTTCAGGTCACAAACTCAGGGTCATTGGATTGGGTCCAGAGTCACCTGCTTGAGATTCTTTCTCTCCCTCTCCTTCTGCCCCTCACACTCTCTCCCACACCCCTCTCTGAAAAGAAAAAGAAACAAAGAAGGAACTACAGACATCCTTTCCAAGGAGTCCAAGGAAGATTCCTGTCCATAAAGTCTGAAACCAGGTATAAAACTAAACAACATCATATAGGAATGTAAACATAGGAGACAGAACTAAAAAGCCAAGCTGGAACGGCCGCCATAAAAGTCTGGTGATGGGTACCTGGTATGGAAAGGGGCACAGGGAAGGACCACGGGAGCTCCTGAGGGTACTGTCCTCCTAATTCTCCCAGGTAGTGGTCATTCAAGGGTACACTGAATTTTATGTACTTTTTTTTAATGTGTGCTTTTTCACAAAAAGAGATTTTTAAAAAAAAAATATTTTATTTATTTGACAGACAGAAACAAAGTGAGAGAGGGAACACAAGCAAGGGGAGTGCAAGAGGGAGAAGCAGGCTTCCCGCTGAGCTGATGCGGGGCTCGATCCTGGGTCTCCGGGATCATGACCTGAGCCGAAGGCAGTCGCTTAACCAACTGAGCCACCCAGGTGTCCCGCAAAAAGAGATTTTTTTTAAAAAATAAAGAAAAAATAAAGAAGAGGCAATTTATAGTTAGTCCAGGAAAAGAAAACAAGAGCAAGAAAGAGTATTGGCAGAAGAAATGGGAAGGAGGGTAAGCATGTGAAAAATAGTCACAAATTCCTGAAAGAAAGGGATCACATTTGGCTTCTATCTTTAAAGTCTTATTTCCCTTCATTTCCTTACAGGCGATAGTCTTTTGAATCAATGGCATGGTTTGCAAGAAGACAAAGCTGGCCATGAGAAGAAGGGTTACAGGGCCAGGGGCGTGCTGGGGAGGTAGGGCCTGGGTCCTCGTGCTGGGAGAGCTGGGTAAGGGGGAAGGCACAGGTGGGTGGCCTGAGACCCCCGAGGCCTCAGGGTGGGTCCAGAGTGCAGGGGGATCCCGGGTCCCTGAGCCAACCCTGGTGCAAAAGCTGACAAGCATCAGGGCCCCAGGTGGGACACAGAGAGGAGCTGGGCGCCTCTTGTCCTCAGAGACTCACTGGCCCTTGGGGACTGCCAAAGGGCTGAGCTCATGAAAATGCTGTGAAAAATCATCCTTCAAGTAGAACAGCCAGGGTTATTTTCCCTTCCCTGCCCTCTCCTCCCTAAAAGGAAAAAAAAAAAAAAAAAAAAAAAGAAATGAATAAAAAGCTCCTTAAAGTCTGGGTGAGAGTTGACCCTGTGAATATAATCACTAATCTCATTACCAGCATAAGCAGTTGAAAAATTACAAAGATGAACATCCATGACTTATAATCAACCTTTAAGAAAAGAAAATGTTGCTTTTGGCACTGGGAGAGAGCTGCTATTTTCCTTCCCCACAAGTTACAACTCTGGAAAGAGGAAACGCTCCCAGGGAGGAGCAATGAGAAATGGGCCTGCCCACAGCCAGGCTGAGCTCACTGCTTTCCCCACCTGGCTTCCAGAGTCCTCCACCCGGCCCCAGATGCAGGGCGGAAGGCTGGCGTCACACCCCGACCTCTCCCTCTCTCTAAAGAGCCAGGCATCTTCCATCCAGCCTGCTCTGGACCCATCCGCAGGAGGCTTTTTGGCTGATCTCCTCTCGCCCCTGCTCAAAATCCTGAATGGTTCCCTGTCACTTCTGGCCCCTCTGAGAATCCATGAAAAGCTATGTGTAATATTACTCCCCCATTAAAAAAGAGAAAATGCAAGCAAAGCCAGGTAGTGGACATGGCGTGGTTTCTGACCGTCCCATTATATACTTACCCTCCTTCCAAGAGCAGCCCAGGAACTTCATTCTGGGTCCACACCACCCCATTGCCCCTACCATCAGTGTTTCCTATTCCTGGATCCAAAACTGAATTTTGCAATGTCATGAACCCAGTGTATTAAGCTAACCTGGACCAGGTTTTCTGTCAGTTTCAACTGAGAATCTTAACAGGGATATGGGCACATACCAAAAACTGTTGTGTATCATTTTAGGGGTCTCACAGACTCCCTGGAGCTCATTTATACACCCCTGGTTGAAGACCCCCGGCCCAGGGATATAGTGAAAACTCCTAAGAGTGGCATTCAAAGTCCATCACTACCTAGCCCCCACCTATCTTCCCAAACCTATTTCTCTCTGCTGCCTTCCATTTACCCAATTCCTGATAAACTGAAAGATTCCCAATCTCTCATCCTTTGCTCATATTGCTATCCCAAACCAGAGTGTCCTCCCTTCTGAATCTCTGAAGACCCAAATCCCAGCTCCTACTTTAATGCTAAGCTCCCAGGGTAGGTGAATGGACAAGTGGATGGATGGATGGATGGATGGACAGACGGACGGACATATGGATGGATGGATGGATTGGTGGTTGATGAGCTGGTAGCAGGTGGAAGATGGATGGATGAAAAGGTTAGATTAGTGAAGGAGTAAGTGAACTGGTATACAGACGGATAGTTGATGAAGAAATGGATAAGGGGAATAGACATATGGTGGACAAATCATAGATAAAATGTGTGGGTCAACAGACGGCAGATAGAGGACAGATGGATGGGAAAGTGGGCCAGCGGATGAACGAGTAGCCAGCATATGAATGTCTGATGGATGGACAGATGGGGAGACATATGGGTGAGGGGTATAGGGTGGATGGATGGGAAGGTGCGTTAATGGGTGGGTGTGTCAGTGCAGGAATGAGTGGCTGAGGGACAGTTCGATGACCAGGCAGGCAATGGGTCAGGGGACAAATGGATACAGACATGGCAGGTGGCACATAGGTAGGTGGGCAGCAGGTGGGCAGCATCTCAAACAATTCTTGGCCATGTTGAAGAGACTGGAAGCATGGCCCTAGAGTCACATCGGCCGACATTCACAGCTTGGCTGAGCAGACTCCCACTGACATCACCACGCTCGGAGTGCAGTCAGTGCCCTGGACAGGCTCACACTGCCATCAGCCACATTTGAGATCCCATCCCCTGCCTAGCCAGAGAGGGTGGCCATCAGGGGCCAGGACTGGCAAGGTCCTGCCCCACACTTAGGAGACATCATATGCTGATGTCTCCACCTGCTTGTCTCCCCAACTGCACTGTGATTCTGAGGCAGAGACTCCACCCTCCTGCTCAGCCTTGACCCCAGGGTCTGGGCCATAGCAGGCACTCAGAATGCTTTGGGGAGAGGGGTGGAGGGGTGAATTAATTCGTGTGCATGGCCCCAGCAAGGCCTGACAGAGGACACCTACACTCATCCCAGAAGGGCCTTTGAGATGAGCAGAAACTTGGCTAAGGTCACCCGGCAAGTCACCACCTAAGCTGAGAGCCCCAAGCCCACAGGTGCATGGGAGCCTCTTAGCCTCATGGCTCCACAGGGGCCGAGGGTGCAGTGGACAGGAACAGGCAGAAAGAGATGAGGCAGAAATGCAGACGAGAGAAGCAGAGACCATAAGGCAAGTGGACAGATGGACAAGGCAGGGACAGACAGGAGGTGGAGATAAAGGAGATAAGCAGGCAGGGCTGGCCCACAGCAGGCCTGGGCTCTCTTGGCCACACCAACATCCAGAAGGAAGTGCCAGCCAGGGACACTCTGCCACTCCTTCAGGTCTCAGCCATGCCAGTGCCCCTATTTATTGGTAAAGCCCTGAAATTTAGGAATTTCTCAGGGCTTCCAGTGGAGAGGCCAGTGTGCAGCAAACGGCAGGGTCGGCCCCAGCTGTGCCATCACCAACAGGGATCTCCCAAACCATGAGCCGCCCCTGCCAGAGCAGAGACAGACAGTAAGCAAGATCAAGCTCTGGGCTCCCCCAGGCCGCTGGGTGACCCTCTGAGAAGGCCTGTTCCACTTGCACACGGGCTCAATCAAAGCAGCCTCCCAGCAACACCTGGGGGAGGACTCAAGAAGATGATGTAAAGACCCTAGCATCGCGCCTGGGTAACAGGCACTCAATACATGTTCAACATTTAAAAAAATTACTGTCGCTAGCTACTCTAAATCTTTCACAGCTCCTCAAATCCACCCTTGATTCCCTCTGCCAGGCCCCATTTTCCCCTTAGCAAACTCCTATTCATCCCTTAAAGCCCAGCTCAATATCCCCTCCTCTGAGAAACCCTTCTTCAGAGCTCACAGAGAGCCCAATTTTGCACAGGGTTCACAGACAAGAAGGATGTAAAAACAAGAGGGTTAGACCAAACCCTCAGAGATTCTGCCCACATCCTCGCCACTTGGGGCAAGCGTGGTTGGGTTGGAGATCAAGGCCCCAGAGCCACACCCCTTCTCTTGACTCCCTATTAACTCTGGACTACCCCAGATGGTGAAGAGCTACTGTTACTCATCCTGGAACATTCTCATATTCTCTTTGGGGTGGATCTACCATGTGACCTAGGAACAGGGATGAAAACTGCAGGCCTACTATACAGAGCAGCACAATGATGCTCTGGGGATCCCCACCTCCTTCTCCTGGCAAGAGAACCCCAATCACCCTGTGGGAAGCCAACCTCTCTCAGGCTACAGGGACCGCAGGATGGCCATCCCCCACCCACGGTGACTGCCACACAGGCCCATACTGCAGCTTCTGAGCTTAAATGAGTGAGCCCAGAGCTGCCAGGCCATCTGACCACCGGATGGAGACATAGTCTAAGGTCATCTTTAGAGCCCCTGGATACAGCCACGCCTGAAACTGCACCCTGTACTTTTCATTCCATGACTTTTTTTTTGCTAAAGTTACACTTTCACTCAACCTGTGATCAAAAGAATCCTGATGCTTGTGACAAAAGTAGGAGTACCAACCGTGTTGTGTCGGTTGCTGACTCGACTCAGAGAATGTTGGTCTCTGGTGTTTGTAAACTCAGTCCCTGAAGCAGGGACCTCCTGCAGCGCTAGGCTGCTTCGTGCAGAGCTCATTCTCAGGGACTGGCTGGAGATAGCCCACGGAGCCCCTGTCACTATCACAACCCCCCACCCTTCCCCAGCCACAACCCACTGGCCCAGCATGGATGTTTTACCAACGCTGGGCCTATCAACACTCTTCTCCAGGATTCTGAACCAGACCTAAAAAAACATACAAAGCATCTCTGGGGGAAGAGACTGTGAGCTAGTCGGCCTCCCAGCTGAAGGCAGGCACATTTATGTCATTTTGAGAAAATTGCCCAGCTCACAGAAAAAAGAAGAGAAAATAAAGATGGGGTATGAGGCAGGACTGACAGCACCAGAAACCCTTGCTGTAGCTTTCTCTGGGGCCAGCGGGGCCTAGTCTCCCCTGATGATGCAGTGGAACCCCATGCTTCTCCTGAGTGACCTCAAGTGAAGCCACATGAAGGAGAAACTGCTCACCCCAGGACAGGCGCCATCTAAAGCCGGGTGCAGGGGAAATCATGTGCAGGCCAGAGCCCAGGGCGTGGGTGGGCTACCGTGCCCTATGCTGAGGCCTACCATCCCCGTGAGACTCCTGAGGTCTGGAGTCAAGGGGGGGAGGTCACTACTCCCACCCCACGCAGAGGAAGCCACAGCCATTCCGAGGGACGTACCTGGCCCACGCATGTCCTGCCTTGGGGTCACAGCGGGGCATTTCATGGACAGGCCACTGACGTCACCATATCCTTTCCACGGCCAGCACTCCATTACACGAGTCTCTCTCACTCATCAGGGTGCAAGGTCAGCCATTCAGTTTGAGGAAACAAGTTACGAGGGGTGATGGGAGTAGGAGCATGAGGGCAAATTTTTCCTCACATTGGGGCCTGTCGCTAATTAAGGGCCCAACCGGCCATTATCATGAGTGTGACTGGTATTACCCATGAGACGTATCATTAATGCCTTCTGCTCACTGCACGCCATAGCTTACAAGGCACTCTCCCATCTAGCCAGGCTTAGATTCCCCATGTCATCTGGAGACTGGGCCCAACCTCACCTCGCCAGGTACCATTGACCTCTTTCCTCAGTGCTAGAGCCCTAGTCCTAAGACCCTCACCCACGACCTCCTGGCATGGACCCCAGGCCACTGAAAACCTCACAGAATACCCTAAACCCTCGGCCTGAGAACAAGGGACTTGGCCTCAGCGGGGACATTCCTGCTGTAGGGGACCACAGCCTCCTGGATACAGCCACGCCTGAAACTGCAGCCTCCTGGATACAGCCACGCCTGAAACTGCAGCCTCCTGGATACAGCCACGCCTGAAATAGCCTCCTATTATAGCCCTGCCCAGCAGGAAACAAGCCAGTGAGGGCCCATAAAGGTGGGAAGGGGGTTCCCAAGAAGATGGGAGGTGTGGGATGACCAGCCAGAAGGGTCTGCCCAAGTGGGACTACAGAGGACCATGCAGGGTGAGCTCAGATCGTGGGGACAAGGCAGAAGCAAGAGAAGCGCATGGAGAGTGATTCCACCCCTTCCGAGTCTCTTTCCACCACTCAGGGTCTCAGAGGACTCTCTGTGGAACACTCGTGTGCTTTGCACATCTCCCTGCCACTTGCCAACCTTTGTAGCAAAGAGAGAGCAGGTCCCACGGCTCAAGGTTGAGGCAGGACACAGACGTCACAAGGGTTCAAAGCCCCCACCCGGCTGTTTGTTAATCTTTATTTTCATGGGCATTGCTGATTTAGGGCAGGTCTGATTTTTGTCTACAGCTCTGACAGAAGCTCTCATTTTAAATAAGTACAAGTAAAATAGGGAAGGGATTTTTTAAAAAATATGCTATGTATAATGTAAAGGCATGGGCAGTCAGGAGATCTGGAGGAAAATGTGATGCTGTTATGCTAAGCATCACTTTATCAGTAGAGGAAGCCGATACCTACTGGCTTTTTCCCCAAGAGGACCCAAGTCCATGAGGCCTGCCTTCATCAGCTCCACAATCTGGGACCAGCAGCCAGAGACCCTGAGGGGCCCATGGTCGGACAACATTTGAATTATTCTGCTCTGAGGACATGCCAGGGGAACAGATAAAGAACACTGAGATGTTCGATCAGCAACAAACCACTACGAGGATAGCTAGTCTCACAGCTCCCGGGGATCACAAGGCTGACACGGAACCCACAGGGAAGAGCTGTGGCCTTGACTGTGTGTGTTTGTGTGCACCTGTGTGTGCATGCACATGCCTGTGAGTGCTGGGAGTCAAGGACAGCAGTTCTGAGCCACTGCCCTTGAGGCGTTGGCATGTGTCAAGACCACCAGTGGCCCAATCTGCTGAGCTGGCCCTGACTTGCAGAGGTCCTGCCCACTCTGCCTGTCCCACTCATTCCCTAGCAGGCTCAGGACCCTTCCCTGGCTCCCTCTGGCTCAGATGAAAGGCTGCAGACTTGCTGGGGGCTAGGGAACTGTTCTCTGGGGTCCTGAGAGTCCTCTACCAGAATGTTTTTAATGGTGTGCTCTCGTTGTAAGGAGTCACTGAGAAGAACAGAATTTTCACCGAACGCTCACTTAGTGACCAAAGACACAGCTGGGAATTCAGGGCTAGGATGGGAGACCCAGGCTGAGGAAAGAAGGACTCTGGGAGGCTTATCAAGAACCGATGTGTCCTGGGACGCCTGGGTGGCTCAGTCTTAAGTGTCTGTCTTTGGCTTGGGTCATGATCCTGGGGTCCTGGGATCGAGCCCCACTTCAGGCTCCCTGCTCAACAGGGAGTCTGCTTCTCCCTCTACCTGCTGCTCCCCCTGCTTGTGTTCTGCTCTCTCTCACTCTCTCTGGTCTCTCTCAAATAAATAAATAAATAACCTTTTAAAAAAAATGGTGTGTCCTGACCCCAAGGCCAAGGGCTGGCCCCTACACAGACGATAGTGTTTCAGTGATGAGGAAGACAGGAGAGCAGGATCACGACGCTGAAAGAACCCGGCTAGCGTGGGTTGGTGAAGCACCATGTAGCTGCCAAAAACCATGCCCGGGGTTTCCCCTGCAGTCTGCACACCAACCCTGCAGGCAGGCCACTACCACCAGGCCTACTTTACAGATGGAGAATCCGAGGCTGGGACACAAAGCCCTCGTTATCCAGGCTCACAGGACTTGGGCCAGGCAGGCATGCCAGTGCCCTCCAGGCTTCCCTGGCCTGGCTGGGTCCTCACCCTACTGTCACTCCGCAGGCCAGGCCCTCTTACCACACTTGAGGCCATTCCTGGCCACCAGACTGTAGCAGAGCCAGGAAGACTGTCCCCGGTTTGTAATGAGGAAATTGAAAGATTGAAGCCCTCGCAGGTCAGGGCCTGCCTGCAGCCAAAAAGGCCTCCGGTGGTCAGAGGCAGCCATCCCACTCCCCTGAAAAATGGGTGCTCGCTGCCCCCCACCCTCTCAACCAGGCCAAGTCTCCCAGCCCCACTTCCTCACAAGCATGTGACCTGGGCGGGGTCACTCTGGCCTACAATGCAGCATCCCCCCACCAGAAAAGCTTGGCTCCCCACCCTCAAGGAAGGAAATAACCTTTCCCCAAACCAGCACTTTCTTTGCAACAATCTCCATATATGAGAAGATCGAGGCATTTTTGCAATGCTTCCAAGTTCCAATAAACGTGAGGACAATGGTGCAAAATGACGCAGGGCTTGACCTGAGAGGGGCCCCGGGAAGGGACCAGGCAGGAGGAGGTGAATTAGCAGGGCGTGCGTGCGTGCCAGCGGTGCCTGTGATCAAGCGGCAGCCCATCCGGAGCAGGACCTGGAGGTGGATAGACCTGGCTCCCGCCGCAGTTCTTCCTCTAGACTTGTCATGTGACCACAGGCAGGCATGACCCTCTTGGAGCCTCAGTTTCCCTGCCCAGTCATTCTCAAAAGCCTCTCACCAATCATCTTGCCCTCTCCAGTCCCACTCTCATCCTGGACTGCCAGAGGGCCCTCTAACCCTCTGGCCATGTCTATCATCTTCCAAGAAATGCCCCAAGACTGCCCATCTCCAGGTCACAGGCCAGGATTTGATGTGCTCTATTGTCAGGGCTCAGTCCACCAGCACAACCCTATTTCCCACCTCTCCTCCAGCCCACCTCTCCAAGAGAAACTGGGTTTTCTCCTGTTCCCCTGTCTCCCTCACCTTTTTACCTTCATATCACAGTGCCTATATCACCTCCTCTGGGAAGCCCTCCCTGACCACCACCAGACTCAGCTAGATGCTTCCCAGGCTGTCGTGACCTCTGTGCTCTCCTTCAAGACAGCCCTGACCAAAGCAGGTCAGAACTGCCTGTGTGCCTCCCTGGGGCCCTCGAGTTGGCTAGGGAGGAAAAACAGGCCATCTCACATCAGAGACTACTGTGAGCACCCCAACACCTTGGGCACGTATCCCTGGCATGGCTGTCCAGGGAGCCACTGTCCAGGAACCCTGACTCCAGAAACTTCTCCCAGGCTGTTCCCAGCAATGCTCAGCCTGGTTCCTAACCCTCCCAGAGGAAGTTCACTACCCCACTACTCCCCACCACTCCATAAGGCCAAGTTCCAGGCCCCAGCAGCTCTCCCCCAGCACCTCAGGGGTGGGGGGACTTTAAAAGCTCAATCAAAGCTGGCCCCTCCCTGAACTGAATTTGTATCACCTCCCAGAATAAAAATATAAACCCTCTTATGGAGCCCAGATGTGGCCTACCCTCCAATGGCCCTCCTTGCTCAACAGGGTTCCTGATTTCCAGCTGCTCCAGGCCATTTGCACCTGCTGTGACCTCTGCCTAAACAGCCCTACTCCACCCGGGTGTCTGCTCTACTGACACATCTCCTGCTCAACCTAAAATATCCCCCACCCAGCTCCCAGCCCCAGAGCAGCTTTGCCACCTCTCCATCGCACACACAGCCAGCACGGGACACCACAGTGAGCACTCACACCTCTCCAGTCTGTGTCTCCCACCAGAAAGGGGACTCTGTGAAGGGCAGAGGATGTTGTCTTGGTCACTGTCCTATGCCCGGGACTCAGAACAGTATCCAGGACCCCAGAGATGTTCAACAAATATCTGCTGAATGAAGGAATGAGTGATCTCATTTCCTCCTTCTGTGAACCCTAACAGAGATAGGACACCCATTTTACAGATAAAGAAACTGAGGCTCAGAGGGGCAAGTCACTGGCCTGATGGACGCACAGTCTGTGAGTGGCAGAGCTGGGGAATCAGAACCTTATAGGATGCCAAAGCGGGGATTTCCTACCCCTGGCTGCCCCCAGCTCTGGACCTGCAGCTCATCTCCCAACCAGCAGGCAGGGCTGACTGGGGAGCCAGTGTCAGGACAGAATCGTGTAAGTGCTATGGGTGCCCACGCCAGGAAGAGCCAGCAGTCAAATCACCAGAAGGAAACACACCCACAGGAAAAGGGGGTAAGAAACAGGGAGAGAGAGAAAGGGTGGGTTTTTTTTTCTTTTGTCCATTTGCCAAACTTTGCAAAAAGTGACTTTGTTACCATATAATTTAATCACAGTGGAAACTTTTGTGTACCATGCCAGGAAGAAGTTAGTCCATTCAACGACAAGGTCAGTGAAGCAGGCAATTTGAAAACCACTCTTAAACACTTCCACTTGAAACTCACAAATGAATGGTCACCCACCAACTGTCCAGCTGCTTTTTAATTTAATGTTTTGAACAGGCAATGCGGTCACATGGTTCAAAAAACAGCAAAAAAAAAAGAAAAAAAAAAGCCACCGAGTGGGATATGTCACCTCACCCTTGCACCCTGATCCCCCACCTGCCCACATCAACCCAGCCCCAGGTGACCACAGGTGAGCTCTGAAATTTGTTCCTTGTGTTTCCCCCCAGACCTTGTTTATGTTCACAGAAGCCAACGGGAAGTTGGATTCCTTATTGGACACAAGAGGTGACACAATTTACAAGCCATTCGGCACCTGTTTTTTTCTCTTACTAGGTCTTGAAAGACCTTTTCATAAAGAATGTCCTTGTTTTTTTTAAAGCTGCATAATATTCCACGGGAAGGCCATCCTAACATCTGTCACCCTGGGTCTCAAATGTCCGCCCACAGACCTGTCTCCCACCTCTGCCTGTAGCTTCTCAAGGGTGAGAACTGCACCCCAGCATGGGGCCTGGCACAAGCTTCCTGATCTTACTCGAGAGGGTATCTTAAAACAGAAATCCAATCTCCTTGCTCCTTTCATCAAAACCTTTCAGTAGCTTTCATACTCCCTGTGCTGCCCCTCCTTTGCTACCTTGGCACGCTCTCCCCTCCCTGACTCACTACAGCCTCCTCCTTTTCCCTCACACACACCAAACAGGGTCCTACCCCAGGCCCTTTGCACTAGCTGTGCCCTTGCTTAGCATTCTCCCTTGCCACTCTGGTCTCAGTTCAGAAGTCCCCTCCTCAAAGGGCCCTCACTGCGCCCCCTGGATTTCGCTGTCCTACTGACTTAAGCTCCTTTACAGCATCCAAAATCAACATGGTTAATTAACATCATTAATTAATGTAATTAATTTATTTGTTCCCTAAATCACCCCACTTCGCCCTTCTAACTAGAATATAGACTGCATGGGAGCAAAGAGAGTATCTGTGTTGCCCACCCGGAGTCCCTACCTGGACAGTGCCTCATCTAAGATGCGACTGTCACATTCAGCCCAGGGGAGCCAAGTTCTCACAGCAGCTCCTACCTGATGGAATTATTCCCGCCAGCCTTCGCAGAGCTTGTGGGACTAGGAGAGTACAGCACCTAGAATCCTGCGGCAAGCTGGGACTGCATCCTAGGCCAAGGCTTTCAGAGTTTAGGAAGCCTGGGAGCGTGGCTACACCCAACTGCCTCCCAGACAGCAGTCCCAAGAATTTCATCCTCTCCTCCCCACTTCAGGACCCCACTTTCCAGGACCTGGAAAGTCAAGAGCACAGTATCCACTTTACAGAAGAGAAGACTGAGGCCCAGAGAAGGGATGGATCGGCCCTCTGACCACCTTGCACACCCCAGCACCTTCCTCCCCAGTGGGAAAGTAAACCCTCAGGAAGCTCGAGGAAGAGCTCAGGGCTGCCCACCATTCCCAGTCACTCTGGAAGGGCTGACCCTCATTCAGTCAGTCAACAAACTTCCAGGAGGCTGTGCATCCCGGGGGGGGGGGGGGCACTTCACTGACATTAGCCACAGAAGTGTGCTCACAACAGAGAGCAGAGAGTCACAGAAGCTGGGACTTCAAATAGCTCAGCAACTGTCCCACCCCATGCCACCCATAGAGAGGCCACTCAAGGGAATGGGAGCTGGAAACCGGGAGCCTGTTCCCCACCTGAGTCCCTCCTTGTAAGGCATCTTGCCCACCAAGGCTGACCAGGGGCTGACGGGGGAAATACTCACACCCAGAACCCCCAGATGCAAGGCCAACGTGAAACTTGACGTCCAACAGGGCACACTGTGATGCTCCTGAGGTCAGACAGACTCGAGAGTCAGTGGTCTTGACCCTGGGTATCGTAGGGTCACAGTGGATACAATTCAAGACTAAAGCAGGAAACCGTGCTGAGCTCTCAGGCTGAGGCAACGGAACCTAGGGGTACCTTTTAATGGCTGGCTCGGCTGGTGAAACGTGTGACTCTTGATTCCAGGGTTGTGAGTTCAAGCCTCATGTTGAGTGTAGGGATTACTTAGAAATAAATAAAATCTGGGGCACCTGGGTGGCTCAGTTGGCTAAGCGACTGCCTTCGGCTCAGGTCATGATCCCGGAGACCCAGGATCGAGTCCCACATCGGGCGCCCTGCTCGGCGGGAAGCCTGCTTCTCCCTCTCTCACTCCCTCTGCTTGTGTTCCCTCTCTGGCTGTGTTTCTCTCTGTCAAATAAATAAAAAATCTTTAAAAAAAAGAGAAATATATGTTTAAATAAATAAATAAATAAATAAATAAATAAAATCTTTAAAATAATTTAAAAAAAATAAAATAAATAAAATCTTTTAAATAATTTAAAAAAAAAAAAGGAAGGTGGGTGGTCATTTAAATCTTCACTTGATCACAAAATCTTCGCTTTAGGTCCTGAATTTATCTCTACCCTGACCCCTGCAGAGAATGCAGCTTTGCTTCCCTGGTCATTCCAAAAGCATTTATTAAGCACCTACTGTGTGTCAGGTGTGGACCCGGCTCAGGGAGTTTGCCCAGGGTTGATGAGGCCAAGTCCTTCCACTCATGTATTCATTAAAAGGGGGGCAAAGAGCTTGGCTTTAAGGCCAGAAAACTCTGGGTTGAAATTTCAGCTCTACCATTTGTTTGCTAGAAAACTTCCTGAGCCTCGGCTTCCCCCTCTGTCAAATAAGGTAAGATTGTAACCTTACAGAATCATTGACAGGCTCTGGAAAGAAATGTCCCTGTCGAGGCCAGATCTGAGATCATGGCCTTCTTCCCATGGGGCTCTCGGGCCACTGCCCACAGCCCAGCAGAAAGCGCCTACCATCATCACAAAGGTGTGTTGCGATCCAGGCCCCTGGCATGCCCCCCAAGTGCTCCGAAGAGGTATGAGGCTCACTCAAGGCCTTCCCAGTCATGGGTAGGGGGAATAGCCCAGGCCCCTTTGTGGTGGGCAATGTCTACATGACAGGCCCAGCCAACACAGAGGCCTATGCAGGCCAGGTAGGAGCTGAGTCCCCGGTGGGGACTATGGCCAAATGGTGCTCCTGTCCCATCCCCCACAGGCAACAGGCAGGCAGCATGAGCCAATGGGCACCACAGGGGGATGTGGACCCTGGGCTGCCAGACCCTGTGATTTTTCAGGTAAAATATCGAAATCCAGACTTTTCTTTGAAGTCTGCCAATTTGCAAATGCTGGCCACTAATTAAATATTTAAAAATAACAACATGGTAAGAGCCATGCAAAACACACAGAGCCAGTCAAAGCCGGGGCTAGCAGGTTTGCACACCCAGGATAAGATTCTCTGATCTCACCCATCCCCTGCCTGCTTCCCCCATCTCACAACTCTGAACACAGGAAGGGAGGACGCAAGTGGAGGAAGCCACAATTACACATCCCTCCCTCCTCCTGGTGGGGATCTTCATCCTCATTTGCATGTGAGGAAGGTGAGGCTCAGAACCCCAGTCATTCAGCTACAGATATTAGCCGGATGAGCTCTTGGGGGCCTGCTCTGGGAGGGGCCTAAACCAGTCGCCTTACTCAAGGGACTCTGCATGATGACCAGCACCCAAACCTTTTTTTTTGTTTTTCTTTTTCCGGCCTGTCATAATGACACCTGCTAGCTCACACCAGCTCTGGACCAGTCCAAATGGAGTCACCTTGTAACAGTGCTGGTCACTGGGCCGGGAAAGGGCACCTCTGCTTGGGAGAGCAGAGTGAGGGAAGGGGAGAGGATGCAAGGGGTGATGAGGAGTGGGGAGGCTGACAGAGTCAGGCCCAGCCCAGCCCAGCCTGGAAGGCCCCTCCCTGTGCTCTTACAACCTCCCAGTCCCAATAGTAACAGAGCCTAAGCCAGACCCCAGCCCCCCCCCCCCACGAAACTCTGGATAGCAGGGAGGGCTATGGCCATGGAGGTGGAGTGTCAGGGGTGCACGGGACTGTGAAGTTGGTGTATGTGACTGTGTGCAAGACTCAGTGTGTGAGGCAATGTTACTCCAGCTATGCGAGAGACACGTGTGTGACACATGTGAGATAGATATGCATGTGTGACAGACACACGTGTGGCAGCCATGCATGCATGCCAGAGAGGCACACGCGTGTAGCAGACACAACTGAGACAGAGGTGTGCCTGTCTGGGACACGCCCATATGTGAGGCAAGTGTGTGCAAAAGAGACGTGTGTGAGAGACAAGTGTGGGAAGCTTAGGCATGCGTGTGAGAGATGGGGGGAGCGCTGAGCATGGGACTTTGCAACTGGGGAGACAGGGGTATGGGGTAATGGGATGGCGGGTGCGCCCAGGCAGAGAGGGCACAGGAACTTCTTGCGGCTACTGGTGTGAGCGTGAGTGTGTGTGTGTGGCAGTGTGACGCGAGGGGGGAACTGAAGATGTGAGCTTGATGGTGGGGGTGGTGCCCGACGGAAGGAGCTGAGGGGCAGCGGGAGGGGGAAGGGGGGCGTAGGGAAGGAGTGAAGCAAGGCTGGTGGGGGCGGCGGTGACCGGCTGGATGCAGCGGAGGGAGACGGCGGCAGCACTGGGGCTGGAGGGCGCTCGACCTGGCGGGTGGGGGGACCTGCCTGCAGACCCCGAAGCCTCCCCCCACTCCCCGGCGCCGGCCATAGTGCCCGCATCCGTCCAATGGGACCCGGGCCGGGAGCGCGAGCCCGCGGCGGGGCTGGGGTGTGGACGCCCCGCGGCTCGGGGCGCGCGTCCGCGGGGCCGCCGAACCGTCGGGGCGTCCTAGGGCTCCCAAGACGAGCTCAGCGACGGCGGCCCGGGAGGGGCGCGGCGAGGGAAGGGGGACGGGACCCCGCGCGGGAACGGGGTTGGCGCGCACTCACCGCGGGGCGCTCCGCACGTCCTGCAGCCTGTCTGTCAGTCCGCCGGGCCGTCGCGCGTCGAGAGCCGCGAGCCCCGAGCCCCGGCTGCGCGCGGCGCGGGGCGGGGCGGAGGCGCGGAGGGGCGGCCCCAGCCCGCCCCACGCCCCCTCCCCGGCCTCCGCCTCCAGGGCGGGGTCTCGCCGGCGGCCGGGGAGGGGGCCGAGCCCGCGCTCTCCAGGCAAGCAGAGCTGGGTGGACCAACCCACGCCCAGAGAGGGCCACCGGGCGCATCCCCGGAGCCCCGAGCACCCCACCCGTCCAGCACCCCTTGTGCCCCGCCCAGTCTAAACTCAGTTCCAGATCCAGCGCTGCTGCCTTCAGCCTCTGGGCCTGTGGGGTCTGAAAGATGGGCTTGACAACCCTGGGCACGTTGGCAAAGCCTGAGGGGTCTGCATACCACGCTGCCAAGGGACAAGCGGTGTGACAGGATCAGAAGGCAGGCTTCTCCATCCCCCTTGCTTTCTACCCCAGGGACTCGCACACCCCACCTGACCTCCTGGGCACCCCCCCCCCCAAGGCTACTATGGTCCTTGGGCAGACTGTTCCCAGCCCCCAGCTTTGGGGCAATCTAAGTTTGCCCCTTTCCTCCCCGCATACAGCCACTTGCCTGTGACCCTTGTATGACCTCAGCCGAAATCCTTGATCTCTGGAGTCCAGTCTCCTCATCTCTTGAATGGGTTAACCCGATGGGGTGATGGGAAGCCAAGGAGAACCCAGTGCCCTACCCGCAGCACAGGCCCCAACAGGTAGTGACCACTCTGCCAAATGTAAACTAAACCATCAATTACTGTGAGTGTCATCCCCATAGTTGATGCAGAATGGGGGTATCCCACTATCTGACCAGGAGCCTATGACTGCTAAGAGACGCTTCTCGAAACAGGCAGTTGGCAAGTGGCTAACTCCCAGGTCCTGGCCAAGGGCTCAAATGCCCATCCCCAAAACACACAAGCCAGGTCTGGCACTGCCAGCACAGGGCAAACCTTTAGCTTGGGCAGAGCCCAGGGAAAGGGGGACTGGCCCTAAATCCAGGGGCCTGCAGGCCTGGACCTTAGCACAGGGACACCGAGCTCCCACCACTATCTTAGTGTTCCAAAGGCCAGTCAGCCCCTGAGAAAGTCATGGTCCAAGAATTCTGTCCTTCCATCTCTGTCTGTCTTTGTCTCTTTGTCATCTTCTGTCTCTTTGTTTCTCTTTTTTTTGTGATAAAAGTCACAATAGCATAAAATTCACCATTTTAACCATTTTAAAGTCTCCTATCCAGTGGCATTTAGAACATTCAGTTTTCTCTCTTGTCCTCTCTTAGCCATGCCATCTTTGTCTGTCTGTCTGTCTCTCAGTCTCTCTCTATTGAAATCCACCTCTATCTGCATCTCTAGCTGTCTCATTCAGATGGGCTAGTCACTCTCAGGGTGTCTCTCACTCTTCCCCTAGTTTGTCTCTCCCTTTCTGTGTCTCTGTTTTTTGAGGCTCATCTGTCTCTCTGCCTTATTCTAATTTCCTTGGGCTCTGCATTTCTCTGGTCTCTCTGTCGTTCTCAGTCTCAGGGCTGCATCCCTAGGACCCAAAGCCCAGACCAGGACCTCAGGGACCATCCTCCACCCCCGCGCAGAGACATTGCCACCTCACATGTGGGCAGCAGCCATGGGCCCAGTCCATCTCCCACCCCCACCCAGAGGCCTTGCCATAGCCTTAGACGAGGATAAGGCAGCCAATAATGGAGATAGAGAGAAGGGAAGCCACTTGCTCAAGGTCACACAGCTGCAAGGAAGTAAAGCCAGGCAGTGCCCAGGGGCTGAGACAAATGTAAACTAGACCGTCAGCTACTGTGAGTGTCATCCCCACAGTTGATGCAGAATGGGGGTATCCCACCATCTGACCAGGAGCCTATGACTGCTAAGAGACCCTTCTCAAAACAGAAGAACCAGGAGGAGAAGGAGGGCCAAAGCCTGGACTGAGAACCTAGATCCAGCCCTACCCTAGCTTTCTGTCTAACCCTGGGCTCCCTGAGCCCTATTCCCTACTGGAGCTTGTTTTTCCTCAAGGGCCTTTGCACACCCCCTAATCTTCATGACTGGCTCATCCATGCATTGAATTATGACTGAAATGTCACCACCCCAGAGAAGCCCTCCCTAAGACCCCAGCTCAGGTGGTCACCGCCCCTCGTTCACTGTCTACTCTTCAGAGTCCTTTTAACCAGCTGACCTCTTTTCTTCATTTATAAATGACAGTAGGTAGTAGAGCCTGTGATTAGGAACTCCCCACCCCTCCACCCCTCCCCAGATGTGTGACTTTGAGCAAGTTACTTCACCTTTCTGGGCCTTGAATTCCTCAACTGTAAAATGAGCATAATGACATCAGGGAAGATTAAGTGAATTAAAATATAAATATCAAAGTACTTTGAATTGGGCTTAGAGGGAGGGGAGTACTCAGTAAATGTCTGATGAGGAAGAGACAGATTGAATCCTTCCCTCTGTTAGCAAGGGAGGAGCCCCCGGGGCATAGAAGGCACTATGCCTAGGTGGCCCACTGCCCCCTGATGAGGCTCTCCCCACCCACCCCCTGCAAGTCCCAAGCCAAGAGGAGAGGCAGTGAGCCAGAGTTTGGCCTCACCTTGCAGCCTGGGGGAACCCAAGGCCTGACCGGCTTTCACAAGATAAAGTGGAGACACTTCGCTCGGCCCTTGTTATCTGAGCTGCAGATGTGGCCCAGGCAGCCGACTCCTCGGAGTCCTGCCAGGGCTGTTATCACAGACAGAGCGCACATCACCCACCAGGAATTTGGGGCCCGGGGCCTGGCCAAGGCACTGCGGGAGGAAGTTCTAGGCCGATAAGGCCTAGACAGTGCTCAGAATGGGCAACGGAGTTATTGACCTCAGTGAGAATCTCACTAACCTCCTGGGCACAAAGGCGCCAGGGCCGGAGGGCACGGAACACACCTGCACCGCCTGGCCAGCCGCACTGGGGAAGAGGAGGCTCATCAGGCTTCCAAGTCTGTGTCCTCCCTCAGTGGCCTCCCTCGGAAGGTTACCGCATCTCTCCCGACATCTGAGAAGTGGGAATAAGAGTAATAATAATATTCCCATGCAACAATAGTGTAGGGTCTAGGAGCAGTGGCTCTGGAGAAAAATGGCCTTGATTGATTTATTTAGGGGCGCCTGGGTGGCTCAGTCATTAAGCATCTGCCTTCGGCTCAGGTCATGATCCCGGAGACCTGGGATGGAGTACCACATCGGGCTCCCTGCTCCGCGGGAAGCCTGCTTCTCCCTCTCTTGCTCCCCCTGCTTGTGTTCCCTCTCTCTGTTTGTTTTTGTTAACTGCACACAGCCTAAACTAACATGAGCCTGCAACAGTGCCCCAAATCTGCCAGCCCTCCCAGGTGCAGACAGCATGGGACTGCCCCCACTCCTTGAAGGATGGGCCTGGGACTCGCCACCAGACCTTCTCCAACTGCTTCTGATGGCTGATGTGTCATGCCTTCCTCTGCACTTTCTCATCATCAGCGTCCTCTGTAGCTTCAATGACAGGGCAGAGTGGGACAGGCCACAAGGGAGGTTAGGAAAGTGGGTATCTGGACCCAGCAGTGCCGAAAGGGAGAATTCCACAATACAGAAAATTCAAAGAGGATGGGCAGTGATTTTCAGACAGAGGCTCTGCTCACCTGGGGAAGGCTCTACCTGCCATCCTACGGTCCAACAAAGACTCAGGACAGCAGCACCTACACCCGGGCTTTAGAACATGACAGTCCTTGGGGCTCCTGGCCAGAGGAACAAGAGACTCTTGATCTTGGCATCATGAGTTCAAGCCTCAATTTGGGTGTAGAGATTACTTAAATTAAACACGCCACATGCATACACACAAAACCAAGGCAGTCCTTTAAATCACCTAGGGACTTTTTTTGAAACACCGTTGTCTACATTCTACTCCAGAACAATTAAATCTGGGTCTCCAGGGGGTCCAGAGGGGACATAAGTATATTTTTCGATTGGAAGATATTTCCAAGGACTTCCCTCTGGCTCTCTCCTTCCAGCTGTGCCCTTCTAGAGAGGACCGAGGAGAGACCAAGGAGATGTGCCCACCTGGAGCCCATCACGCCAGTCCTTAAGGTTCCCCTGTCGAATGTCCCAGAGCCCCAGTGTTTGTGCTGGCTTCTTCCTTCCTCCCTTCCTCCCTTCCTCCAGGAGAGGGCCACATCATCAGTAGCCACACTCCAGGCCCAAGGGGTAGCCTTGGGCCACTACTCCAGGTGACAGGAATGGAGTGTGCAATCAGTGGGCATGCGATCAGTCCCTGGAACCCAGGTCAGGCCCTGTCTGGTCTGCACCCCACCTGGTTCTCCAACCTCATCTCCCATGCAAATCCCTGTCTCTACTCTTCACTCCAACAAAAAGCTGATTATACATCAGGAACTTCCCCACCCTCCTGCCTTTCCATCCGCCATGAAAACTGCTCCATCTGGGGCACAAGGCACTAGTCACACCCCACTCTTCACTTAAGAAACAAAACGTAGATGTTTTACACAGACCCAGCCTCCCCGGCAACCAGGTAGAAAGTGAGGCTGATGAATGGGAACAGAAGCAGCGTGGCCTCCCCCTTCCCTTTCCCCTTCCTGCCGACTGAATAAGGACCGGGGATGGGGCTTGGGGTGGGGGGTACCGGGCGGTGGATATAGATCTGGAGCAGCCACTTTGCACGCCAGGTGGAGGTCGTGCTTGGGTGGAATGAGCCCCCAAGCTTCATGATGGAGCACCACACCCGGCCTGGATTATCCCATGAAAGAGTCAAATACATTTTGAAATGCCTCAGCCATAGTCTTTTAGAAAATCTCAGTTATAACAGCCTAACCTATACCTAACCAGTAACTAACATCCCCCTTCAAGAGCTAGCGTGAACGCTCGGCGAGCCAGTGGTAGACACATTACGCACACCAGTCTGCCCCAGGAGCTCGTGGTCCGGAGCCCTCCGTGAACACCTGGCCCGTCTGCAGCTGTGTCCGCTACTGGCTACCGGCCTCCTGAGCCTGATTGAGCCTGATGCGCACAAGCCTCTTCTCTCCATTCAGAGTCCATGTGTTTTGTTCGGATAGAGCTGATCAACCCTTTCCTGGCTGATGGGTGGGGGGCCAAGAGGGGATCACCTGGCCCAGATATGTCCTGCTAAAGTATTCCATCCAGGGAAGGAACCGAAGAGAGGAGTCTCTTTCTTTTTAAAGGTTTTATTTATTTGACAGAGAGAGAGAGACAGCGAGAGAAGGAACCCAAGCAGGAGGAGTGGGAGAGGGAAAAGCAGGCTTCCCACTGAGCAGGGAGCCCAAGGCGGGGCTCAGTCTTAGGACCCCTGGGATCATGACCTGAGCCGAAGGCAGAGGCTTAACAAACTGAGTCACCCAGGTGCCCCAGGAGCCCCTTTCTTTAAGGCAGCCTGTCTGCATCGGAGCCTGGGACAGAGGCTCTCTTCTGGGTGCATGACTCAGCTGTGGGTTTGAGCCTGAGGCATGGAAGCCACCTCTTAGGAAAACCCCCTGAAAAGGAAGCCAGCTCAGAGGAAAGCGGGCAGAGAGGAGAGAGAGAGAGAGAGCCTTCCGACGACAACATTTAAGCACCTGATTATACCTTGGCCTGGCAACCCCCTTCTGGAGTTTTCAGTTACAAAAGCCCATACATTCCCTCAGGGGCTTCAGCCAATCTAAACTGGGGTTCTATTACTTGCACCCAAGACTCTTGGCCAGTGGAATTTGTCTCATCGTGGCAATGTTACCTACATAGTCTGGCATCGCACTTCTGAGGTTTGTTTCAGATACCGGGGTTCGTTAGCCATTGGGGATCAGATTTTATGATGTCCAGACTCTCTCCAAAGGCGCTTTGTCTTAAATAAAGGGGACAATGATTGGAATGAAAACTAAAGTCATATCTGTTAACCATCCACTATGCGCCAAGCATTTGAATAGACACCTTCTATTGATTCATTCATTCATTTAATCTTTGAAACAATCCTAGAGGTGCTGGATATTATTACCCCCATTTTACAAAGAAGGGGGCTCAGCGGCATAGCCAGGGCCCCTTCCCAGAGCAGTCTGATTCCAGAGGCTGTCTGCTTCTCTCCCCTTGCAGAGGAAGGATTAGGGCACTTTGCGGTGAGGCCGCAGTTCCCCTTCCTCAGGGATGTGAGCCGGGACTAGATGACCCCTGGACAGAGCATTTGGTGGGGCTGAATGAAGCACATGGAATGAGGTGTGTGGAGAGAAGAGGTGGGAAAACCATTACAAAATTTCTTCCACTCTGGGGCTTCTCCACACTTTCCCAAGCTGTCTGCTGATTGCAGGAAAGCTGCCCAGCTTGACGCTTCCCATCTGGGAATGGTCAGCCCCTACCTCCCAAGGCCCAGCTCACTCTGCTCATTCGTGACTCACCCCTGCCTATCTCTCTGCCTGGTGTGATGAAATTTCTGGCACTTCTGAAAAGTTCTGGTCACCCTAGACAAGACTTGGCTAAGCCTTGCCATTCAAGCCAACAAGAGGCAAGGGCAAAAACGGGGCCAGGGGCACTGAGCTCAGAGGCTGGGATCTCCCCAGTGGGCTGGAAAACTAGGCTGAGGGGTCTCAGAGCCCCTTTCCTGGTGGAGCAGCCCAGAGAGGGAAGGGATTTGCCTGAGGCCACACAGTGAAGCCCTAGGGGGCTGAAAGTAGTCCCCAGGACATCAGAAACAGCCCAGGTAGAACATTTAATACTAGCAACCTACCTTCACAAGAGAACCTCTTCCCACCACTTTTGTTGTAGACCTTATGTATACGTATGTGTGTGAATGGATGGATGCACGATGTCTGTCTGCAAATGCACACCATCAAATTCTAATGAACACTTTTTTCTGCTCCATTTTAATGTGATAAATTGTAGCCGGTTTTCTACATCAGGAACGGACCCACACAATCACTGTCAACACAGTATTCCACAGTCTACCATCACCATGATTTACCCGAGCCCTCATTGATCATTCCTAGTCTCTTTTATTATAAAAATCAATTTGATGGGACGCCTGGGTGACTCACTCAGTCGTTAAGCATCTGCCTTCAGCTCAGGTCATAATCCCAGAGTCCCGGGATCAAGCCCTGCATCCAGCTCCCTGCTCATCTGGAAGCCTGCTTCTTTCTCTCTCACTCCCCCTGCTTGTGTTTCCTTTCTAGCTGTGTCTCTCTCTGTCAAATAAATAAAATCTTTTTAAAAAAGAAAAAAGAAAAAAAGAAAAACCAATTTGAAAGACATTCCTAAATATATTCAGATGCTCGTCCACCTCCAAGAAGTCACTAGGGCAAAGGGCACATATGGTTTTAAATGCTTTTGATATACACCTACTCTAGGACACCCCCAGAGACATGTACAAGTTTTCTCCCACCAGTGCTGTGTCAGAGGGCTTGTTCCTCGTATGCTCACCACCCCTGGGGTGACCTCAGTCCTGGGGATGTTTAGTCAGCCTATTAAAGGAAGAAGGCACTCTGTTATTTGAAGTCAACCATCTTTTTTTTTTTTTTTAAGATTTTATTTATTTATTTGACAGAGAGAGAGAGACAGCGAGAGAGGGAACACAAGCAGAGGGACTGAGAGAGGGAGAAGCAGGCCTCCCACCGAGCAGGGAGCCCGATGTGGGGCTCGATCCCGGGTCTCCAGGATCATGACCTGAGCTGAAAGCAGTCGCTTAACCAACTGAGCCACCCAGGCGCCCCAAAGTCGACCGTTTTTTTTAAATGGTTCCTAGCCACTTGGGTTTCTTCTGAGAAGTCCTGTACATACTCTTCATTTTCCCTCTTGAAGTGTTTCTCTTAAGCTCAACGACTTTTAACAAAGATTTCATTTATTTATTTATTTGGGAAGTGGAGGAGGGGCAGGAGGGAAGAAGGAGGGAAAAAGAATCTCAAACAGATTCACACTGAGCGCCAGCCAGGGCCGGGCTTCATCACATGACCCGGAGAGCATGACCTGAGCTGAAACCAAGAGAAGAGGAGCTTAATGGACTGAGCCAGGAGCCCCTTTAGCTCAATGATTTTTAACAATTCTTCATACGGTCGGTGTGTTGGCCCTTTGTCTCCTGAGTACATGCGGCAGACAACTCTGTTTTAACTTTAGAGATGTATTTTCTTACATACAGAACTTTTGAGATGTGATGCAGAAAAGCCTCCCAGCATTTCTTTGTGCTCAGAGAGGCTTTCCTCCATTCTAAGCTAGATGCTTACAGCTTCTGTTTCATTCCCTATCCATCTTTTGTGCATTGTCACCCTCCCATCTAACCCCACAGCCGCGGGCTATCCCCATACACACAGCTGGTGGCTCTCCTCCAGCACACGGCCATGCTGTGGGGCAGAAGCCTCCAGTAATTTCCGGAAGCCTGCCTTTCTAGGAATGTGCGGAAGGAAAACATCTCTGCTTCAATAACAAATCTTGGCCTCTGAGGCTCCAGATAATCTCTGGTTACCTGACAGGGCTTGCCCGAGGAGTCCTCGGTTATCGAAGAGTTTAGAATAATGATGATTACAGCTGCCACAAAGATCCACCACCCAAATCTCCTGCTTCAGACAGCACAGATGGCTGCCCAGCCCTCTAGATCTACCTTTGCATTTCTGCTGAGGCCACAGTGAGCTGTCAGCCATAGGGGCTACTAAAGCAGGATCGTTCCAGTAGACCCGGGCTTCCGCCAGCAGGAAGCTGGTAGAGGTCTCCCCCTCGTCCTGCCTGGAGCTCTCAGGAGTTGTTAGAGTTCTGAGATTCTTAGTCTCTACCCTCTTTACTTCCCCATCTCTGGTAGCAAGTGTCTGAGCTGCATTGGCCTGAATTTCTCCTGCCTTCTCCTGCTCTGCTCCCTCCCACAGAAATGTCCTTGCACATCTATCCTGTATTGGCAAAGTCAGTTTGGACTCCTTGGCAGACCTAAACTCATGCCACAGCTGAACCCAGAGGAAGGAGCCAGGAACTCAGCTACCGGTTGGGAGCACAGCGCATCTGTCCTCCGGCAACTTTAGGTGTTAACAGAAAAGTCTTCCAAACACTGAGAGAGGACTCCCTTCTTCGGTTCCAGTCATGCTCCCTGATACCCTAGATTGGCCTGCTCCTCCTCAGCCAGTGACCCCCCCCCCACAAAACTGTTATTCTCCTTGCAAAGCCACCCAGTTTCTCTACTGCCCTGTTGCCAATGCAGACTGTCCCTCCCCCAGGGCTGGGACCCACGGCCAGTCTGCACCGCCCAGAGAGATGTTTGGTTCATCTTCCACATTCCAACCTTTAGACTCCAGGTAATGTGACCCAAGGTAGAGTTAATTATTTGGGGTGACTTATCAAAGTGCCAACAACACTGAATCCCTGGTCTCTCCATTTCCCAGCTGAACACACAGAGCTCTTTGGCTCTGTGCTAACCCAATGGGGCTTGGGAAGCTGAGAGCAGGACAGCCCATCTGTCCCAGGCATCTACATTGAGCTGCCCTCTGCTCTCTTTCTAGCCTGTGCAGTTCTCCCTGAAAACTGCCAGACCTCTTCTTTCTTCCTTCCACCCTCCTCACTGAGGATAAGGCGGGTGGTGGGGGGACCCACATTCTCCGCAGCACACTAGCCAGCTGGCTCCGACCCCAGGAAGCAGAGAAGGTCCCCGGTGAAGTGCATCTTAATTCTGCATCTCCATCTGTCCACCCCTGGCTCCCTGACATGCTTGGGATAAGCGCCCACTCTTGGCTCCATACCCCTGATCTCTGTTCATCCTGTCCCCCCACCACCACCCCCGCCATCAAAATCTGTTCTCAGTGTCTGTCCATCCATCTGTCCCTCCAGGCAGGGATAGCGAGCTTACAAACACAGATTCTGGAGCCATGCCGCCCAGGTTCGAATCCCAGCTCTGCCACTTACTGGCGGTGTGACCCGGGGAAGTTCCCTCTCTAAGTCTCGGTGCTCCTAGCTATAAAATAACCTCCAATCACCGCACGCTTTCCTGAGGACTAAGTAAGCTAATATATGGCGAGTTCTTAGGAAGTGGCTTACACATAGCAAGTACTCAATAAGTACTGGCTAATATTTTCTCAACAAATCTTCCCTGAGCACCCGCTCCGTGCCAGGCACTGGAGTCCAGCAGGAGGGCAGACTCCACCTTGCCCTCGGGGACCCTGCACTCTTGCAGAAGACAGATATAAATTCAATAGCCTCCCTAACACCCAGAGAGAAGCACCCCAAGGAGGCCATATGGGGGAGGCGGTGTGGGGTGGTCGTTAGCTCACAGAGGCTGGGGGTCCTAGGGGAGTCCTAGCTGCATGACTAGGGGGAGGCTCAAACCTCTCTGGGCCTCATTTCCTTCTCTGTAATGGGGACAACGGTGCCTAGGTCATCAGGATTCACGGGGGTTACATGAGTTCATAGGTAGGCAGGACTTTGTCAGGGCCAGACCCACAGTAAGTGGTCCAGGAGCGTGCTGGAAGCTGAGGGGTCCTTTGAAGGGAGGGCTGTGGGAAGGGTGCGGCAGACCGTGAGCTGCTGGAAGAGTTTGGTGTGTCTTCTGAGAGCAAGGGAAGCCCCTGGAGGCAGGTAGAGACCAGATGGGAGATGTTGGGGTTCAGATGGGTGTGTGGAGGCATGGGGAAGTGAGAGGATGGGCGAAATACCGAGCGGAGAGGCTATGCACTCATGTGGGTGTCTCACCAATGCAAATAGGAACATTGACAGTATGTCTGTTTACATCAGGTTCAAAAACAGCCCAGACTCAATAACAATTTGAGGATGTATAACTTTGGTGAGGCCTTGCAACTGGATGAGGCCCAGGAGAGGATGTGATATTGGGAGCCAGGAGAGGTAGGGGCAGGGATGACTCCCCAGCTTCTGGCTCCGGACGTGCCACTGGTTAGCTGGAGAGAGGTGCCAGTCTGGACTTTCTGCCACAAATCACAGTACACTTGACTCAAATAGGCTTAAGCCCAAAGAGGGAGATCGCAAATTCTGTAAAAGAGTAGAGGGATGGACTTCAAGCATAGCTGGATCCAGGTGCCCAAATATCTCCAGGAACAAGTTTCTCTCCCCTTGTCCCTCAACTCTCCTCCTCTCCCATTTTCCACCAAAAGCACTCTTCTGGTAACCAAACTCCAGGAGCTCCAATTTACAACCCTTAAAGTCCAGACAAAATGAAGCACTGGTCCTCTCATCTTAAAGACCTTTTGGATTGGAGGGACTTAAGTCAGGTGCCCAGGCCTGAACCAACTACTGCAGCCAGAGGAATGGGCTGTGCTGATTGGCTCAGTCCAGGTCCTGTGCTCTCCCTTCAAAGCCTGTGGGGATAGAATGAACTTCTACATGGAAACCTACGGCTGTTGCCAGATGCTGGAGAAGAATCCATGAATGGCCACAAGAGGGTGGGTGAATTTACAGCCTTGGACTTAACTTTGATTTTGTCTGCATTGGACTCAGACACTGTCAGATAATAGTACAAATTTTTAAAACCTTTTCTCTGTAAAAAGCCCCAGCAGTCACAAGGGGACTTCATCAAGCTTGTCAGTGGTTGGCTCTCCGCCCAGGGAGCCCCCAGGCAGGCCAAGCAATGAGAGCCCAGAGAGGCCTGGATCTCTCCATCATTGCCTCTCACCAGGCTGGGTTCCAGAGGTCAGGCATAGCAGCACTGTGGAAGCAACGTGGGTCTGATAGGAAAGTCATCGCCTGTGGTTGGTGACTAATAATAAAACAAGCAGGGTCCACCCATTGCAAAAATGCAAAGCCAGCAGGCGAGAATGCCACACGAGCCCAGAGTCTGATTCCCGTTATGGGAAAATATCAGAACTGGGGAGTCTGAAAGACAGAGACTACCAGACCTAGAAATCCTCTCCTGCACCCCTCCCCGGCTGCAAGGGCTCCCCAATTTATGCATCCCCAGATCGTTACTGAGTTGGGCTGTTTTTGAACTGGCTGTCCGCGGACATCCTGTCCATGTTCCTAGGCGCGTGGACAGCTGGCCTTGGTTTCTTTTTAGGGCTGTATAATATTCCACCAACTGACTAACAGGAGTGACTGTCCTGTCTATGGCTCTTTAGATTGTTTTCTGGGTTTTCTTTCCAACGACAGAGTGCTGCTGCCATTCTCCTTGTAGCAGTCTCCCTCTGACATCTGTTTCAGTCCTCCAGGGCCAGGGGCCAAGAGCGGGAGTGCTGACTCACAGGGTGTGCACATGTTCAAGTCCACCCGCTCATGCCAACCCTTGTTTCAGAGTGTTTATACCGGGACTGCCAGCTGCTGCCGACTGCTGCACCGCCTCAGAGACGTTTGCTGACGTTTGCCCCCATGGTAGGTGTGAAATGGTATCTTGGGGCAGCTTTAATTTCCATGCTCTTTGTCACTAACAGGGATGGGTGTCTTGATGTATGCTGGTCAGCCCTCTGCCTCTCCTCTTTTATGAAATTTCTGCTTACAGCTTTTGCCCCTGAAAATATTGTTTTCTTTTTGGAAATTCCTGATTTCTTCAGCACGGTCTGGCCACATGACTCTCTGCCTTAAAGCCCTCCTGTGACTCCCGGGGGGCCTCCGAGTAAAGCTCAAGCCCAGCAGCCTGGCCAGCGAGGCCCTACCATGGTTTGCCTCCCATCTGCATCTCTATTTTTGATAGGAGCTGCTTCCTGCCCCTCTTCTTCTTACATTCTCGCCTCCTCTCTTCCACTTGCCTGCCCGAACCCTGTCTCCGCAACCCTCTTTCGGCTCCTCTTCCTGCTGGGACACTGTCAGAAAAACCCCTCCTTCTCCCAACTGACCCCACATTCTTGCCTGGCTGCTTCTTTCTCAGCCTTCAAGTCTCAGCTAAAATATCACCTCCTCCTGGGAGCCCTCCTGGTTTCTCCCTACCCCTACCAGACTGTAGGGCCACAGTGCCTTCTCACTCTGTCTCAGGGCCAGCACTCCTGTGCTGTCGACTGGACAACAAACTCCCTGAGGGCCAAGAGAGTGACTTTTGCAGGCTCCTATTCCTGGTAACTGGGAACATGGCTTCAGTCAGCCGTCTCTCTAAAACTCTAGAAGAGGGAGAAGGAGGGAGGGATGGCAGGGGCAGCATGGAACTTAAAGAGAAGTGGCTGTACCAACACAGACCCTGGGAGGGACCCAGGGACCACTAGGATCTGAGGTTGGGGCAGAGGAGGGGAGCCGGCTTCTAGCTGACAGACTCAGCTTCCTAGACAAGTCTCTTGTCTTCTCCGTCTCAGTTTTCCCATCTAAAAGAGGGGATCCCTGGCCTTCTTCCCATTAGAGACAGTGCCTCTGGATGGCCAGCCTGAGGTCTGACCTACAATTTCAGGCCCAGGGAGCTGGCAGACCCTGGGCCAGACAAAGGGGCCTTGTTCCCAGGGTCTTTCACGGAAACTCCCCCCAACAGCTTGGCTCCAGCTGAACAAAACCACATGCCAACACGTGGGAGGAGGGGGTGGAGTGCAGGCGGCACCCCAGCTCCCCTCTCAACTCCAGACCCTGCCCAGAGTGCCAAAGGCCACAGACTCTGAGAAGACCTCCCTTCCTACACCTCTGACCCTGCCACCCTCTGGCTGCCCTCGCCCAAGTCTCCTCTGGGGGCCCAGGGAGCCAGTGGAAGTGTGCTCTCTTCTCATCTCCTGCAAGGCTCACGTCAACCCTCCAGGCCAGCGTTGCCACCAGACCTGTTGGACACATGAAGAGCTCGGGAGGCTTGGAGGTCATGACCATGAGCCTTCTGCTCTGCCAGGAGAGGCAGAGGCTGGACCTCCTGTGGGCAGGCTGACTCCAGCACTCAGCCGCCCCGAGGCATGCTGCGCCGTCCTCCCCATCCAGTCATCTGCCTCTCCTTGTGGGCAGTCAAGGTGGGCTGGCGGGGCATCTTCCGCCAAACCTCCAAGAACACACGGTGCCATATGGCTTCCCCTCAGCAAGTCAGAAAACAGACAGGGACAGGATGTCAGCTTCAAGGGGAGGAGGAGGCCCCAACCCCACTCACCACTTCCCATCTGGAAATCTGCTACAACTCTGACTCAGCCTGCCACCCGCAAGCTGTGTGATGTGGGGCGAGGGACTCCACTCTCTGAGTTTCTTTTCTCATCTTTGAAATGTGGGTGAGGGCTGGGATGGGGGGGAGTGTGGCCCCCTACGGAGAGTGTGAAAAAGCCAAGAAGTCGAGAAGTCCTAAAAGGAAAACAATGGAAACATCAAGTGTGGGCAAGGAAGTGAAGCAACTGGAATTTCTGTCCTCTGAGGGTGGGAGTTCCACATGGTCCCATCACTTTAGGAAACTATTTGGTGGGATTGACTAAAGATGAGCACATGCATGTACCATGACCCAGAAATTCCACTCTTGAGTTTTGCCTCAAGCATGTGTCCTCCAGAAGCCCGGACAAGACGGCCCCTAGGGCGGCACTGTCCCTAATCCCCCAGCTGGAAACCACTCGCATGTCCGGCAACACACAACTGAATCCCACACAGCAGGCCAAACAAACGATTTCTGGCCACACACCACAACACGGATAGAGCTCACCAACACAGCTCTGAGCACAAGTCAGGCCCAAAAGCTTACACACGGAGGAGTCAGTTCTTTAGGAAGTTCTAAAACAGGGCAAAACTAATCTCTTGCTGTTAAGAAGTTAGGAGCTGGTCCCCTCTGGGAGGTTGTGACTGGAAGAGGGCACCGAGGTGATTTTTAGGCGGCCGGTTGGGTTCTGCTTCTTGATCTGAGCACCAGCTTCATGACTATGTTTGATCTGTGAAAAGCCAGCGTGCACACACTTAGGATGGAGGCATAAGGAGTTAATAAAAGACAGGGCTGTGTGGTAAGCTGTGATGCCCCCACCCCACCCCCGGTCTGGTTTTGTTTTTATTGAGACTCTAAAGGGATGGCTGGAGACTGGTCCCGTGGCAGACCCCTCCGCGCCCAGTCTGTCATCTGTCAGCCCGTGAGGGAGGTCGTTGATGCTTCCATGGTCCCCCTGCACATGCAGGTAGCTTCTGTTGGCAGGAGGGCCCCTGGCCTGCGGGGCAACCCCAAGTCGCCATCCTGTGACTGCCTCCAGAAACATCCTCAACCAATAAGGGGCAGGACTGGTGACAAACACCCCAGCTTCCTCGGCTCCTTGCCAGGAGATTCTGAGGTGTGCCCTGAATAGTCACTACAGGACAGCCCATTGGCTTGAGCCCCAGTTACCTCTGATGGTAACTCTTTCATGAACATACCCTTTGCGGGCTTTCTTCCTTTCCCTTCCCCTGCCTCACATGGCCACTGTGCTTTCTGGAAGCATCGCCCAAATAAACCACTTGCACTCAAATCCCTGTCCCAGGTCATCTTTCGTATTCCTAAATGTCAGGACAAGAGGGAATGATGGCGGGATTGTTCCTGTCTGGGAATCCAGAGAAGGGAAGCTGGTCCCAGATCTGAGAGAACACCCCATGTGACTGTGGGCAAATCACCCACTTATCTGAGCCCATCAGCAGCCCTGGGGGCTGAAACTGTGCCTTAGCAGGAGCTAGTGACCAGGACCCAGAGCCGAGAACAAAGAAGACCCCAAAGCCCACATTTTTTTTTTTTAAGATTTTATTTATTTGATAGAGAGAAACACAGCCAGAGAGGGAACACAAGCAGGGGGAGCGAGAGAAGGAGAAGCAGGCTTCCAGCTGAGCAGGGAGCCCGATGTGGGGCTCGATCCCGGGTCTCCGGGATCATGACCTGAGCCGAAGGCAGTCACGTAACCAACTGAGCCACCCAGGCGCCCCGCAAAGCCCACATTTTTAAAAAAGATTTTTATTTATTTAAGAGAGAGAATGAGAGAGAGCATGAGAGAGGAGAAGGTCAGAGGAAGAAGCAGACTCCCCGCCGAGCAAGAGGCATGATGCGGGACTTGATCTGGAAACTCCAGGATCATGACCTGAGCCAAAGGCAGTGGCTTAACCAACTGAGCCACCTAGGTGCCAAAGCCCATATTTTAAAGAAAGCCAGAAGCCCATGGGAGACAGACTCAGCCTGCAGCTCCAGCTAACACCCCAGAAACCCGTGTGCCCCACCCCTACAGTCTGCCAGGAGGGGGGATGAACTCTTGCTTATGGAGCAAGAGCCAAGCTTCCCTTCTCCCCCCAAAAAACAAAGTAAAACCCCGTCAAAAGCCAAATCACCAAAGGATTGGGTAAATCAGCAAGTAGGAGGTGGAGGGAAAAGATGGGTACCTCACTCTCGGTTTGGACATCATCTCTCTCTTTTTTTTTTTAAGATTTAATTTATTTATTTGACAGAGAGAGAGAGAGATCACAAGTAGGCCGAGAGGCAGGCAAAGAGAGAGGGGGAAGCAGGCTCCTCGCTGAGCAGAGAGCTCTATGCGGACCTCCATCCCAGGACCCTGAGATCATGACCTGAGCCGAAGGCAGAGGCTTAACCCACTGAGCCACTCAGGCGCCCTGGACATCATCTCTTACAGTGGGCCAGGAGCCCTAAGTCCTGGGCCTGTGTATGCAGGGGGAAGAGTCGGAGAGGTGGGGCAGGGCAGGGAGTAGCCATGGGGACTGCCTGCCAGGGCCCACCGATGGGCACTACAATAGGAGGCCAGATGTGGATGGTCTTGCCAGTTCCTTGCCCTAAGGGGATGCCTGGCTATGGGGGGTGGGCAGGGGGGACCACAGCAGCACACACACTGCCAGGGGCAGGAAATGAGCAGGTTGGAAGGAATCCAGCTGGGGCCAGGGGCTCTTTGAGGAAGGGGTTCCCCCTGAGAAGGCTCTCCCTATGCTTCAGGAAGGATCCCATGTGCCCAAGAACGTGCTGGTGGGGATGGAGGCCACGTGAAGGATGCTGCTGGCATTGATGGACCGCTAGTGCAGCCCAGAGGCAATAGGGATGGCCTGAGAGTCTGGCTGTCCTCCTGCAACCTCCTGCCTCCCAGGGCCAGATCGCAAAAGAGCAAGGAAGACAGGCCACACCCTCTCCACCCTGTCAGGGGCCACAGGCCACAGCCAAATCTGGAGGGAAGCGATGGGGAGTGGAGGAGACTTTAAGTCCCCAGTGGCCTGAACTTGGTTTTTCCTGTCTGAGCACTCTAGGTTCTGCCCCAAACCCTGTCCCCATCCACCAGCCCACTGTGCAGACCTCGGGGGGGCGGGGTTGTGTCTCTACCGCTTCAGTGGCTTTGCCAGTGGCCAGCAACTACACACATCATGAACCTCTCGGTTCACAGATGAGCTCATGCCTCACAGATGAGCTCATGCCCACCCTGGGCGCCCCCAGTCCCCCGCCCCAGGGCCCTCGTTCTCAGGGTCCTCCTCTGGCTTCGAGGGCTGAGCTGGTGAGCATGGCCCGGGGCGGGGGTCTGCTGAGAACTAGATTTCCCCCAAGAATGAGACAGGTAAAGGGCAGGCCAGGCTCATCCGGACACACAGAGGCAAAAAACCAAAACAAACATAAATAAACCAAATCTAGCCATCTCTAAAAAGGTAACGCATCGCATGCAAGTATCATTTATCTCGTAGCATGAGAAAAATCGTATGATTCTCTCAATAGATACAGGAAAAAAAGTGTATTTCGTAAAGTCGACATATCAAAAACTAGGAGTGGAAAGGAGCTTCCTTGATCTGATAAAGCATACATATACACGTCAATTTCAATATATGATAAAGAAATTCAATTTCTACAGAAAACGATGAGCCCGAGTTGAACATGCCTGCCTCATTTCAGTACTAACTCACTCCTCCAGTCAACGAGTGTCCCTCAGCACCTCCCACGCCAGGTCCAGGACCGTGTGCGGCAGTCGCAGGATGGCACCGGGTCCCTGCCCCAGTGGGACTAGATGTGCTTACTGGCTGTGCGGAGCCCTCGTCTTGTCATCTTGTCGTAGAGGTAGATGCCCTGGAGGTTTGGGAACAGGCAGGAATGGCCTCAGCGACACCACGCCAGCCTCCCGGCCTGCCTTTCTCTGTCCCACATGAGTATCACTGCCACTTCTTTAAATAATCGCAGTAGGGGCGCCTGGGTGGCTCAGTTGGTTAAGCGACTGCCTTCGGCTCAGGTCATGATCCTGGAGACCCAGGATCGAGTCCCACATCGGGCTTCCTGCTCGGCGGGAAGCCTGCTTCTCCCTCTCTCACTCCCCCTGCTTGTGTTCCCCCTCTCGCTGTGTTTCTGTCAAATAAATAAATAAAATCTTTAAAAAAAATAATCGCAGCAAAATTCACGTAAGATGGACTTGACCACCTTAACCATGTTCAAGCGTGCCGTTGAACGCCAAGTCCATTCACACTGTTGAGCGACCAGCCCCCACCACCTGTCTCTGGACTTTCTCATCTTCCTTTACTGAAACTCTGTCCCCATGAAACACTGACTGCCCATTCCCTCCTCCCCCAGTTCCTTGGCAACCACTGGCTTGTTTCCTGTCTACAAATTTGACGACTCGTTAGGGAACCCCGTACAAAGGAATCACCCAGTATTTGTCCTTTTGTGATCGACTACTTTACTGAGCATAATGTCCCCGAGGTCCATCCATGTTGCAGCGGGGTCACAATCTCCTTTTAAAGGCAGAAGAATATTCCATCGTATGTCTATGTTGTTTATCCATTCATCTGTTGGTGGACACTTACGTTGCTCTCAGCTTTTGGGTGTTGTGAATAATGCCGTTATGAACATGAATGCGTGAAGATCCATTTAAGATCCTGCTTTCAATTGTTTGGGGTCTATACATTTGTGTTCCTTTCTGCGCAAAGAATCAAGTGTTTCCATCCCTAGTACTCCGGGTAGCCCATCATCCATCTCAGACGCTGGGATGAAGGGAGAAGATGTAGCACTGAAGAGCTGAGGCGTGTGTTGGAGAAGAGGAAGGACAGAGGGAGGGCAGAAGAGGGAGAGGGAAGGCACTCATCAGCATGACCCAGCTAATCTTCCCAACAACCCAGATTTGGGCCACAGATACATTTTTTGCTGTCTGAGAAGATATTTTGAAATGCAGGATATTGCCAGATCTGTAGTTCTGGTGATTCTTTTGGAACGCCAGAGGGTCTGGTCTGGTCTGGTTCCTATAACTGGAGCCGAAAAGTAGCCGCCCCTTAAATGAGGCCTGTGCTCTCAGGGTCTGCATGGTTCTCCAAAGACCCTCCCTCCTTCCCTGGCACCCCTAAACCCCCGGTGAGCTGGTGAGCCCTGAGCTGGGGAGCTGTCTTCCCACTGAGGAAAGTAAGGCGGAGTTTAAGGGGCTGAGCTGGGACTAGAACCCAGATGGCATCACAGACACGGAATGAAAACCTAACTGTGTAAGTGGTGACTAGATGTCTGGAGATGCATGGTGACATCCCTGCACACCCCATCCCGCTTTGCTCCTCGATCCCCACTACCGCCTGCCCAGTCCCACAACTGGTCCTTTGCCAACAGGATGAGGTCAGCCCTTTTGCTTGTGTCCCCGTTCTCTTGCTCTACCATCTCTCCCCTGGTTCACTTGGAGCCCCGTGCCCCTCCTCCCTTTGTTTTGCCCCTGCCTGGCACCCTTCTGATCTGCCCGGACAGCAGCCATAAGGCGCTTCCAGACACATGCACCTGCCTACAGAAATTTTCTGCCTAGAAATCTGCCTTGGTCACAGTGCCTTAAGGACGGAGTCTGACTGCATCGGGTTGGCCTTCAACGCCCCTGGGAGTAGGCTCAGCCACTCACCTTAGCCCCCCCTGCCTCATCTTCCACACATCTGCCCCTTTGGCTAGACTGCAGGTGGGACACACCACACCATTCATACCTCTTGCCTTTGCAGATATTGTTTCCTCTGTTTTGATGCCCTTCCCTTACATTTTGCCCTGGTAAACTGCTCGGCCTCCAGAACCCAGCTCAGGCCCTGGTCCCCCAGCCTCATGGGTACTCTCTCACAGCTCTGATCGCCATGTTTTCTTACTGTCCCTCTCCCTGAGACCACACCTGACTCAGGTCTGAGCCCCCATGGCCAGCCTTGGGTCTGGCACAAAATGGGGCAAAATAAATAAATAAGTGGTTAGAGGGATGGCTTAAAGGAGAGATGGAAGGATGGAGAGGGGAATAGGTAGAAAGGTGGAGGAATGGATGGAAGGATAAATGGAGAGCAGAATGGGTAGAAAAATGGAGGGATGGAGGTAGGTGGTTAGAGGGAGGAAAAGGCATGGGAAGGGGGATGGCGCAAGGGAGAGATGGCTGGAAGGACAGAGGAGGGAAGGAAGGAGGAGGGACGGGTGGAGAGAAGGTGGGATTGGCTGGCTCTCCTGACTCCACTGTTGCTGAGACCCTCAGGGATGGGATGGAGTCTTTATTTCCCTGTGGATTCTTGGCAGAGCCCAGCCTGGGGTGAGGATGCAGCAGGAACTCAGGAAACTGACAATGAGCCCAATAGGAATGTGTTGAAAGTGATGCTGAGGGTGAGGAATGGGGGCCATGGGTGCACTGGATGGAGCAGGCAGGAACGATAATAGTCCAGGCCCGGGGCAGGGGTGGGGGCTGGGGGCAGGCAGGAACGATAATAGTGACCAGGCCCGGGGCAGGGGTGGGGGCAGGGGGCTGGAAAGTGAGACATTGGACAGCTATGACAAGTGTAGAACTGGCTGATCACCATGACTGGGGACATCCAGACGGAGAAGATAGGGAGCAATGGTGAGCCGAGCATGGACGTGCAGAATATACCTGGGCTCTGACCAGGAGTGGGGCTGGAGCTCAGGGGAGTGCTCTGGACCAGAATCAGGTTTGGGGTTTCTAAGAAAGAGAAGATAAATGTGTGGGATTGAGAGACATTTCCATATCTTGGTGGGAAATGCAAGAGGATAGAAACAAAGCCTTAAGGACAGGAGAGTGAAGATGTCCAAGAAGAAATCAGAAAGAGCTGGAGAAGAGCAGGGTGGGAAGCTCCAGAGGAGCCCAGTCTGCAGAGGGTAGCAGAGAGGGTGTCGGGGGGGGGGCATCATTCAATCGGGCCTTGCTCGTTGCCCTTAGGTTCTCTCTACCATCCTGTCCTGCCCATGGCATTAGACAAATAAGCACAGAGAAAGAATGAAGGAGTTGGGGCTTGTCAGAATAGTCGTCATTTGCTGCCCCAGAGTGGTAGGGCTGTCCACCAAGCAGGAGCAGCCGAGGGTCATATTAACGGAGATATGATGTATAGAAAGTGGGAGTAGAAGTTTCTGGTAAACTCCTCCCAGTCACACCTGCCCCCGCCCCCTCTGGGCACCGTCTGGAACCTCAGTGTAGGATCTCTTACCTACTCCTACTTCTGCTGGGTCTTCCACACACCCCTCCCCAGCCCAGCCTCGCCTCCTACTCTAACCAGGGGTTTAGAGTCACCTTCTTCAGAGCTTCGTTTCTCAGACCCAATTCCATTCTTTCTGTGGTTGCTTTGACCCAGTAACTGACCTGGTGTGTCGACACTCGGACAGGATCAGTGCTCAAGAGCCCTATTGTCTACACGACAAGCTTATTTCCATCAGTGCTCACAAAAACGGAAATATTTTATGAATGAACAAAAATGTGCACTTACCAAGCAAAAAGCATTTCACTCTGAGTTTGCATATTTCTTTTCCCTGGATTAAATTTTAAGCCTACATAAAAACTCCATGTGATCCCACGGAAAGAACTGAAGTAGGTCAAGTTCTACTCCTTCTATCTTTATAAACGCAGTGCAATTATTGATTATTTCTGCCTAACACAAGAGTAGGGAGGCCACAGGCAGTCAGGGACACTAACTGCACTTTACATCGCCTGAATGCTTCCAAACATCACACACCCACCCTCCGAGCACACGCTCACAATCAAGCCCCCCATGTCTGCGGGACCTTGTTGTGGGAGTCTGTCCAACAGCAAAACGTGCTAATTTGAAGCACACATCTGTATGATTAAAACTTAACAGTATCTACCGCCATTGTTTACAAGAGGGAGGAGTATTTTTATCATTGATCCTTTTTTCAGCATTTCCAGAGCCTGGTGGTAATTAAAAGCAGACTGACTTTCAGTGGGGTTTATGATGGATTTTTTTTTTTTTTGAAGGTTATTTACTTATTTGACAGAGAGAAACACAGCTAGAGAGGGAACACAAGTGGGGGAATGAGGAAGGGAGAAGCAGGCTTTCTGCCGAGCAGGGAGCCCAACGCGGGGCTCGATCCTAGGACCCCAGGATCATGACCTGAGCTGAAGGCAGATGCTTAACGACTGAGCCACCCAGGCGCCCATTTATGATGGATCTAAATCATGCACAGCCAATACTACATGCCCCATTGGCTGTCCCCAGGAGAAACTGGTCCCGTCTCCTGCCCTTGGTCTATCATGGCTCTAGCATGTCAGCAGGTCGAGGAAAGGTTTCCCCTGCAGCCCCCAGCGCTCTGACCACCGAGGCAGGTCTGTGGCTGGAGACTTTGTCCTTTTTCTCAGCCCACCTGGTAGGCATCATTTCAACTGGCGTCCTCCCCTTGACTGTGTCCTGTCCCAGGCAATCACCACCACCCCCATCTTCCTCAGGAGGAGGGAAGTGTCTGAGGATGAGGCCATTCCTGGCTCTGGCCTCTGGTCCCACAAAGATACTCCTCAGGGTCCCTTTCTCACTCCCCCAGGCCAGATGGCCATGAACACACTACCACCAAGATGTGATCTGGGAGCCAAGCCCCCACTCCTGCAGGAATTCCACGCTCAGCATGCAGGCTGGATTAACCCGTGCCTGCACTCCCGGACTGATGACCTTCATCCCACGTGCAGACAGGGCCAGCCCGAGATCTCCCTCTCACAAAGGGCCTTTGTTCTGCTGCCCCTCAACCCTGGCCCCTGTCACGGCCTTCCCTGCAGCCTGGGAGAGGGGAGTTTCTACCCTGCCTCTACCACCAGGCAGGCCAGCACAGGGGAGCTGGGGAAGATGCTAGAAAGGCCAAGCGTGGGCTTTGGTGTCACACCCGAGGGGGGTTGTTCCTAATGACCACACATGAACTATACAAATCTGGGCTAGTTCCTGCACTGCCCTGAGACCTCCCTGCCTGTGGGGTGGGGAGAAGAGGGGAGCAGCGCGGCAGGGGGGAGGGGGGCAGTCTCTGCAGTGCTCAGGGAAATCTGCAAAGAGGGAGGGAGGCTGGAGAGCATAGGTGAAGATGCTTGCAAGAAGGGTGCAGCCTCAACCTGAGCCCACAGATATCTGGGGTTGCTACCCAGGCATCACTCCACAATGAGCTCCATGGTCTCCCTCTGGCAATGCGCCACGCTCGCTTCCCTCTTGTCGTTCTGTTTGCCACAAGCTTCTGTAAACAGTGTAATCCTGCTGCTACCGGACCCCAGGGCAGGACCTCCAGCAAGCTGGGGTCAGGATGTCTAAGAGAAAGGTCACCCAACTCGCTCCCCCAGGCCTGAAGTTGCTGGTGAGGGAGGAAGGGACTTGGGGCCCAAATCCTCAGGGGCAGTGTGATCCAGCTCCACCCCCACCGAGGAGGCTGCTGCTCAAGCGCCAGCCTCAGGAAGGGAGGCCCAGGACCAGGGCTGCCGTGCCTGGTGATACTAGGATACTGGGCACCAGGAGCCCCCCGGCCCTCCCCAAGCCTGAGCGTGCCAGCGAGGGGCACCCTCTTCTAGCGTCCACAAAGGCATTGTTGCAGTGTAGCCCTGGGGCCTGCTGAGTCTTGCCAGCCCTCCCAGAGAGGGGGCCCAGGCCCGGATGCCCGCTCCCAGCTCCCGGCTCTGCGGTCTGACTGCCAAGCCCGGCTGGACACCCTCTCTTCTCTGTCAGCGGGGGCCATCTCCCTCCTCCCACCTGGCATTCCACAGGTCCAGGGACTGTGGAGCTCCCCGAGTGAGCTTTGTTCCAAGCATCCTTTGGGAAAATATTTGTTCACTGCCTGCAGGCTTCCCCAGGTTTTCATTTCCAGCTCTCGGTGGGGAGCCCGAGTGTTTGCACAGGACCCTGGCTGCCAGCCCCTGGCGTAGACTCCACAGGCAGGGCCCACTCTCCATCCTGTGACCAGGAGACCTTGGCAGAGCCCTGGCCGAGCCCCCACCTTGCCTTCTCTCCTTGGGATGGACCCAAGTTCCCATGGGCAAAGAATCTGTCCCTGGGCTGGCATTCTCTGGGAGTGGCAGCTGCGGCCTGGCCTGGAGGTTGCCAGGAACTTGGGGACCAGTGCCAGAGCAAACATTGCCCACACCTGCTTCCTTGGGCCCCCTAGATCGAGAAGGGAAGGCAGAGGAGGACAGAGGCACGGACTGCATACCGGACCCTTGGTAGACACGGTGGCCAAGTTTCCGATGTTGAGGGCATTACTTTCTATCTGCAGAAGAGGAAATGGGGACTCAGAGAGGAAAAAGGCCTTGCCCAAGGTCACATAGCCAAGAAGTGGCACAGGGAGGATTTGAATCCAGGACCCAGTCTCAAATGCCCCTCAAGGCAGCCTTTCTCTGTCTGGGGTCTGGGCTCAAACTGACCAGGGAGAGAGGGCAGCAGCTTCCTTTCCATCAGCAGGTAAGGTTAGAAGTCAATGGCCATGAGCCCTGGATTCACAGTGACCATGGTGAGTGTCCACACAGTAGTCACCTCCCAGCTGGGTCATATTCATCAGGCCCTATAACTGGGCTTCTGTCTCAATTTCCCTTGCTGCCTAGAAGGCTCAGTCCTGCTGCTCCTCCGAGTTGAACAGACAGTTAGGGGGCTCCACCTAGAGTAGGGTCTGACTCCCCAGGATCTGCCTGGCCAGGACCAGCTCCCCGAGCCAGTGTTCTAAATCTCTCCCGCCCCCCCTTCCCAAGGTTTCCTGCAGCTTGCTCTGCAGCCCTGCCCCATTCACACAGCCCAGGAACTGCCCTCCTCAGCCCAGACCCACTCTGAGTCAGGGCAGGGGGCCAGTGGAGAAGGTGGGAAGGCTGGGGCTGCGGTAGGGAAGAGACCCTCACTGCTGGGTAGGCACGCTCTGCTCATAAGATGGCAACATGTGTTTCTGCCTTCCACGTGCCATCAGCGGTGTGAAGTCCTGAGCGACTGCTGGTGCCCAGCGTTGGCCCCTTGCCCTGCACCCTCTGACGCCATGCCTCTTAGTCCTCTGCCTCCAAGGTCTTGGGGAAGAAGGGCACTCAGAGAACAAGAGCTCTGTCCCCTGGTTTTCAAGTAGAGGTGAGGGATGGAGGGCCTTGGAGCAGAGGGCCCACCCCTGGCCACTAGCACGACCTCTGTCAGCGGGGGCTGCGCAGACCAAGGAGCCAGGAGAGCTCAGCGGTGGGTGGAGGACAACTGGGCTGAAGCCTGGGGCGGATGACGGCTCTGTCTGCAAACAACAGCAAGGGCCGGCAGCCAGACAAGTTGGGACAGCTTGTTCCCGTAGCTGGGCCCAAGGGAACCTGGTTGACCATACTTGAGTTACGCTGGACCTGACATCCGCTCAGCAGCTAGCCCTGCCCCTCTCAGGCCTCCATTTTTATTCCTATGCAAAGAGCGACAGGACATGGCCATTGCCCAGGGCCCCGGGTCTCCTGTCTCTGGGCTGATGGAGCCGGCAGGTCCTCCCAAAGGCCAGGTGACCCATGCTGTGCGGGGAGGGGGGCGAGGTGCTGCAGTTCCCAGACAGGGGGCCTCACACAGGCTCCCAGCCTCCAGCACACACACAGACGGCCACAGTGAGGCTCGGAGACGGGAAATGACAGAGCCGCATCATTGCAGCTGAGCGCCAGAGGTCAAACTAGAAGCCTGGCAGGAGCTACTTACCATCATAATAATCGTGGCAACTCCTTTCTGGAGCATTTGCTACCTGCCAGGCGTTGTTCTGAGTGCTTTGCATGAGCCCATTTATTCATTCCTCACTGCTTGGCTGATAACTCCATCTTTTACAGATGAAGAAACTGAGACCAGGGAGGCTAAGTCATTCACCCAAGGTCAAAGGAAAGTGTCATCCAGTTTACCCCAGCGCTACCCCATGGATGGAGAGGGGGAATGTGGCTCCTCCTACACCCATTGGCTCCTCACCCCAAGCCCCCCCCTCAGCCCGGTTGCCAGAAGCTCCCTGGAAGCTCCGGGAGGAAAAACAATCGTGTTGGCCCAGGGCTGCTGGTGAGGTCCAGAAGCTCCCTTCTCTGGGTACTGCCGATGCCAAGCAATGCTCACTGGGAGACCTGGGAAGGGCCTGGAGGGAAGTAGGGAACGGGGAGCACTCGCTCAGGAGTGGGACTGGGGTCCCCACAGATTCAGAGGGGACACTGGGGCCACTTCGCTCCCAGAAGTGGGATGGGGAAGCGGGTCTCTGACCTGGCAAAAATGGTTCTGGTCCATGCCCCAACAGGCACCGGCCGATTTCCCTCACAACTGGAACAGAGAGTTTATGGAATACCTACTGGGTATCGACAGGCCCTGAGAGAGCAAATCCCATCCCTTCCCCCACCCTGTCTGGCAGGGGGAGCAGACAACAGGGTGAGCCGCGACAAGAAAGCCACCAGGCCCCAGTCTCTGTGCACAGAGCACCTACTACACCCTGGGGGTTCCCACGCCCACCAGACCCTCCCAGCAGCCCCTGGGGTAGCTGTCAGCAGTCCTATTTTCGAGAACTGGCAACTGAGGCTCCACGGGGGAGAGTGCTCATCTAGCATCATCCTGTGAGAAAAGGATTTGTGCCCAGGACCCCACCACAAATCATCTGACATCAGAGCCCACCACCTCTTGTAAACCTTGCCTGGAAACTCCTGGTCATGGTTGTGGGAGAGAGCTTTCCTACGCTGGGCTGCGTGGGGTCAGGGCCCCGGCTGGAGGGGCAGCCTCCCCCTGTGCTGGGAATAGCGGGGGGCCTGGACCTCACTGGATACCATCCTTTCTTTTACAGTGATACATTATTTATCTAGCTCAGGCCACACATATGCGAACTCTCTAGATAATTTTGGTCTGTCCTTTTGAGAAACAACACAGTTATAATTTAACCACTCATGAGGAAACAAAATCTACACAATGTCTTCTCTGTGTCCCTAAAAAAAAAAAAAAAAAAAAAAAAAAACTTACGACGACAAAACTTCTTCAGGCCACAGTACGGTAGAGTAAGAAACTAAGTGCTTATTGAGAGGGGGAAGTTTCCCTTCACCTACCCAAATGGCCTCCACCTGGTGTGTTAGTGGTGGTGTTATGTCTCCTTTTAATGATTGTCCTGTGTCCTCTCTTGTTGTTGGACTCTTATTTCTAAAAGCAGTTAAGTTCTGCTATGAAAAGTGGAAAATGAGATTGATGCCTCTTGTCGGTGACTGGAGTGTCAATCATTCTGTTGTGAGCACAGTTTAACAGCAAAGAGAATTTATCAAGAGAATCAACTCTGTCAAGTACCTCTCAAGTTCAGGAAGGTCTGGGGACTCAAGGACTGAAATTGGGGTCTTGATACAGTGTGGCTTTTATTTAGCCTGTATAGTAGATTTGTGCCAAGTAGACCAAGGTTCCATTTCCTCAAGACACTTGACTGCCATCTGCTGGGAAATTGTCCTGATAAATAGATAGCGATGACTGTGTAAATAGCACTCTTCAGAATTGTGTAGTGCACAACTCGTACAGCTGTTCATGGCAGCTCTGCCTTGATGTCACCAGAATTCTCCTTCTCCATCATGTTGGATCTTTTTCTGCCTCCATTTTGTTCTTTTGTACCTTAAATTGGCTTTATGTTTGTGGTCAAAATATGACTGCTTTATAACTCAAGAAACAAGGTCCCTTCCCCATGCATCCCCCAAAATAAAAATAAAAAAGTCTAGGTAAGGACTCTGGTCCAATTTGAGTAACATGGCATCACTAAATCATCTCTGTGATCACGGAAAGGGGATGTGTATCAGTCAGAGCGGGCAAGGTTAATGGTGTGTAACAAGCCACCAAACCCCCAGTAGCTTAAACAAAGGTTTATTTCTCACTCACACTGAATATGCACCCCCTATTTGAGTGGGGGCTCTCGTCACCTTGGGCTTTCAGGGACCCAGCCTAGGAGACGCTATGGCTCAGAACATGCTCCCACTATCACCATGACAAAGGCTCTTGAGAATCACCCACTGGCTCAGAAAGCTTCCAGCCACCCAGGAGGTCCACAAGCCCCTGAGCTCATAGTTCATAAAGCAAGTTCACGGCCACATCCAACTTCGGAGGGTGGGGAAATATAGCCCTGGCCTGGCTTGGAAGGAGAGGGCTGGATGAAGATGATCAGTACTTTTCATCACATTCTAACTTTGGGGCAGGGGACTGTGACTGTTACAGTGGGGGATGGAGAGTGGGAGCTCCTCACGGAAGAGGGCAGGGTGCCGGCTGCCCCAAATCACCGCCTAGGGTAGCAGCCAGTCGTCAGCCAGCCCAGGATGGGAGGGCCACATGTCAGTAAGACAGCACCGAGAAGCCGCACCCAGCCTCTGGGTACCGTAGCCAGCAGGAGCCCCAAGTGACCCACGGAGACCAGAAGTCCAAGGGAAAACCACACGCGTACTCTGGTGCAGGGAGAAGTGCCTCAGTGGCCCTGCCCAGACTCCTCAGAGCTGCTGTAGGTGCAGAGTCTCAATTTGTTCTGCGTTCTGGTTCTTGGGGTAGCCTCCATGGGCGGACAGGTGCCAGGCAAAAAAGGAAAGCTTACTGACATCCCCTTAGAGTTACAGCCCACATTTTATGGAGGCGAGCAGCACCCATATCTAGTCAAGAAACTCTCTCCAATTCATGGAGCTCATTGGAAAACCTGCATTTACCAAGAGCCTCCTCCAAGCCAGGCCTGTGTTCATGTCTCTGAGTCCCTGTCTCTGGTTCCACTGACCAGAAAGCACAGACATCAGGGGCACATCGCAAAGTCAGGAAGGCCCGCCTCTGAGGCCTCAGCCCTCCCCATGGTGCCCTCAGGGTTCAGAGGGGTTGTCTGGGGCAGGGTGGGGGGGAGCCAGGGGAAGGAGCTGTGGGCATTCAAAGGGATGATGGGTCTGATACATGATCAGGGAACTCTGGGAACCAAATGGAGGCTGCAGGCTGCATTTAAGACACATTCCTGAGCTCCAAAAGGAGAAATAAAAGTGGTTCCCTTGTCTGTGAGTTGAAGAGACAGCAATATTGTAGTGTAACTAGGACCAGATGGGCTCCAGGAATTTCCAAAGGCCTTTTAGCATATTAGACAAAATAGCCTCCCAGCCACACACCATAACTTTGTCTGGCCGCCTGGGTATCGGTTACCGAGACGACCAGCAGGCTGAGCGCACTGGCTCCAGGGACCCAGAAGGGAGGGGCCTCTGGCCCAGCAGGAACCCCTCCCCCCTTGCCTGTGCCACCTTCCCCAGAGCTCCAAGGGCAGGACACACTCAGAGTAGCAAAAGGGGTGGGAAACCACCCCGCCTTCCAGAAGGGGAAACTCATGCCCCACGGGGTGCCCAAAGGTGGAGCACATGCCATGGCTCCGTGCCAGGCTATGGGATGAGCCGGGAAGCATACCCCAGCTGGGAGACAGACCCTCCCTGCACCTCCTTTCCTCATCGGCAAACACAGTTATGTGAGGATGAAACTGTGTAGAACGTGCCAGCCAGTGCCCAGACTATGCCGTGAACCCGGAAGTGTGCCTTGTGTTGGCCACCATTATGATGGTCTTTGGAAAGCTCTGGCTGTGAGACCGTCCTGCCTCATTCCCATCAGAGTAGTATCACTAGCTAATAGTAATTGAGCACTTGCCTATGCCAGAACAGCTTCTGAGGGGAAAGACTCAGGCTCGGGCAGCGATGTGTCTCATGAAAGTGCGCATGACCTTGAAGTGGCGTGGCCCAGCTGGAAAGCTAAGCCTGGCTCCAGCCACCGTGTTACACTGTCTCCCAGGGGCCCAGCTCTGGCATGGAGCAAGGCCCCCATGTCTCCAGGTCTCCAGTTTCCTGTCCATGCAAGAAGAGGTTGGATGGTGAGTCAGGAGGGTCCCTCCTACGCTCACTCTCTGGATCCTCATTCTGTCCTTGAATGACCTGGAGACTATATGCCAGCCACACTTTCATAATCTCACATAGTCCTTGGCGAGGAAGACGCGAACCTCAGAAGGGATGCCACCGGCCCTGGGTCAGTCTGCTGTCCAAGCCCCAGGCCACCAATCCCACAGCCTTTCTTTAGGGACTCCCCTCAGCAGAGCTCATGGCTCGGACTTGTCTTGTCAACAGTGTCTTAACCCTAATAGTGACCAGGGAATGCAGAGAAAAAAACCACCTGGAGCAGGGGGGTTGCAGAGCCCATCCTCCACCACTTGGCCAAGGTGGGGCCTTGGAAAAGTGCTGTGTGCCTCTCTGAGCCTTATTTTCCTAGACTGTGAATGAGGCTCAAGGTCCCTGCCCAGGGAGGCCACTGTGAGCATGAACAGAGAGAGGGAAGAGAGGGGACATGGAAACTGTGTGGCTTGTGTGGGAGGGCCTCCCCAGGTCCCCTTCCTGATACCACTTTCTGCATGTGCTCAACACGGCCCCTCTGTCCCTCTATAAGAAGTCACCCTCTATAAGAAGCCTTTCCTCTTCTCCACCCCAGCATGCCCTGTCCAGCTACAGTGGCATGAGGCTGGGCCTTCGTGTGCTATCTACGCAACGAGCAGGTGGAACAGCTCATCCCAGGGACCCTCAGCTCTGACTGTGCACACTGCCAATTTATAAAGCACTTCTCAGTGCCTGCTCAATTTTATTTTTAAAAATTCGCTTTGTGCTTGCCCCACTCAAGCTGCAGAAAGCCCATTGCGTATCCTCCAGCTGAAGAACATCTCAAGGGCAGGATGTGGATGCTGTTCACATCTGTCCAGGCCCCCCCCCCGAGCCCACGGCTGCTTACCCACTTACTGCCACCCTGCCAGCACCGTCCACGGAGCAAGGAGGCTGCTTTCCCCTCAAGGTTCCCGATCTCATCTGGACACTGGGGTGCTGACATCTGCCTCTCCCAGGATTGCTGGTAAGGATGTGAGCCAGGGAGGGGCTGAGAGGTCTGGGTGGCCTGCAGGACACACTGTTCCCCCAGTCTCATTTCCAAACGTTGGCCCACAGGTCTGATTATGGGGAAAGAACACTGGTTTTGCAGTCAGATGGACTTGGGTCCATTCCCTGGATTTTCCATTGCCTTTCTGTGACATTTACTTCTCTGGGTCTCTGTTTCCTCATTTTTAAAACAGTGATTAGGATGACGGTAACCTGTACTGCGCGCTTACTCTGAAAATTAATAAAGGAAAACCTCACTTGCATGGCTCCATGAGGCCAGCAGGGGGAACCCTCACATCACGCCACTGGACGTCAATTCCGGGAAGACAGGTCCTTCAGACCCCAGCAGAAGGACCCTCAACAGGAAAGAAGCATCAGTTAGAGCTCCCGGCAGGAAAAGACGTACACTGTATCTCGTACAAGAGACTGAGTACCCCAGCAACTGAGCCAGTGGGAAACTGCCAGCGCCCTCAACTCTTGCTTTTCTCCAACTGGGCAAATAAACCTGGTAAAATAATAGACATCAACATCTCCATGCTGGACCCTGCTTTAAGCACCTTACAAACTCATTCAATCCTCACGAAAAGCCTACGAGGGAGGTACTATCGCCCCCATTTTGCAGATACATAAGCTGAGGCACAGACAGGACAAGTCGCCCAGCTAGCCGGGAGAGGCAGTGAGACTCGAAGCCAGGCTTGGTGAGGGATGGGAACCCAAGCATTAACCACCATACCTTGCAGCCTCAAAACCAATCCTGAGACAGTATCACTCCCAGGGGAGGGCACTGAGCCTCCCCACATCAACCCTGGGCCCAGCAGTGTTGTCCCCTGGCAGTGTTGGCCAAGTAAAATAAAACCAGCTCAAGAGTGGGCTTCCCTGGAGGAGATCCTGGCCCTAAATTCCAAGCATTTGGCCAAGGAGCCAGGGAGGGTCCTAAAAGTCTCCTTCCTATCTGCCCAGGAGTCCCACTAGGCTGGAAGGGCTGTTTCCACTCAAGACAGCAGACTGGCACATTCATTTCTGCCTTTGCCCTCCACATAGCCTAGCTTTGGGCATCCCCATGGGTGGCTTAGTTGCAGCTGGGCACTACTGTTTCCAGTGCCTGTCTGAGTGCCCTTCAGCTGGCCCTAATGGAGAACAGAACTGTAACTCGGGCAGATGAAACCTCTTCTCCCCAGGTCTGAGCTGGCCCACCAGGCAGGCATGGCACTAGGGTCTCCAGGGATGAGCAGGGAGGGTGGCTCCGGGGTTCTGACCTGCCCCTGGTGTCACCCCACACATACACCTGCTCCAGCCCTGTGGGGCCAGGACCGTGACTCCTCAGGATGGCTGAGGAAGGAGGCTCAGAGAAGTTAAGGCTAAGTCCCCACATTCAGGCCCAGGTAGAGCAGAGCTCTCATGTAGTGGGCTCGGGCTCCACGGTCTGCCCTCGCCCCTATGCACCAGGCTGGGATGGGCTGTTCTGCCTCCCAAGTTAGATGTTCATGCTGCAGATCTCCAGGATGCTCTGCATGGGCTCTTTTGTAGAAATCTCCTATCTGCCAGGCATCAGGGCTGCTCATGGTGGGCTCCCACTAGGACAGTGCTTTCCCAAGCTTGCCTGTCCCTCAAGTTCTCCCCAGAGCATGTGTGTGTCCCCCAGCCTGTCCCCACTCTCACACTGGGCTGCAGAACCCTCCCCAAGTCCCCTGGGGTCAGCAAGGTCCTCGGCACCTCACAGAGTCTGCACGTTCCTTGGGTTTTTATAACTTGGGGTAGCGTGTGCAAAGAGCAAACCACATGGATCTTAAGAACAGATCCTGAATACTTCACCTCAACTATCCTTGATTCCTAACCCGACCTATAGGAGAATCGTCATCCTCATGACTAACATTTACTGGGGGCTAAGAAAACGCCACAATGCCCTAAATGCATTCCATGTATTACGGCATTTATTCCTGGAACCACACTTAGGTAAGGACCCTCAAAGGCCCCATCCTACAGATGAGGAAAACAGTTTATCATTCCGGAGCCTTGGTTCAAATCCTGTTCTTCTGCTCACTAGCTGTGGGCCTCAAGCAACCAACCAACCCTCTTTATGCCTCGTGTCTACATCTGTAGACAGAGATAAAAATAGCTCTTAGCTCAGACTCCTGTGACGTTCATCCCTGCCAAGAGCCTGGAACAGGGCCTGGCCCTCGTTGGCCTTCATTACCCTCCTTATGCCCAGGACAGGGCTGAACTGGACCCCTGCCCATCCCCCACCCCCAATTTCTTCACCTGCCATCCCTGTCCTGGCATGAACCCTTAGGGGTCACCATGCTTCCCACCCAGGCTGTGACGCTAACACTGGGGATGTCCTGGTCATACAACCAGGCTGAGACCAGGCTCTGCCCTCCCCCTGCCTAGACCCCTCTGCCGCAGCCCAGCCCATTTCTGTGCTCCATCCATATGTTGCAACCACAGCCCATGGCTGGAAAACACCCTCCAACCCCACCTGCTACCCTGCCAGGGCCTCGCGGCAGCCTCCCACCCTGTGTAGAGCCACCATCACAGCCCAGCCCTGTCTGCCTCCCCTCCCCACACATTCCCAGACCCCAGACCCACCTCTGTAAAGGTTTTGGGAACTCTGCCAGTTCCATGCAGCAAGACGCTGTGGGGCCGTTGTCCTGTCCTCAGACTTATTTCACAGACTTCAGCACGGAGCCCTGTCTGGGGCTGCCACACCACCACGGGACAAAGTTTTCATCTATCCGCATGAGACACGCTGCTAGGTGAAAGCTGTCTTCTGCACAGCATTGCTGCTAAGGTTTGGGTCTATGGGACGATGTCTGCCTCCACACACCAGGTGCAAAGGCACAGCTGTCTTGGAGACCAACGACACCTCACCACATTCCTTCACTCCTGCCAAATCAGAGGCATCTGAGAACATATACTTCGGTACCTGGCAGAGTTAGGTTCAATCCTGGCTACAACACATGTGTGGCCTGGGGCAAATTTGTCGAGTCTTAGTTGAGTAATCTGTAAAATGGGAACAATGACCTACTTCCTTGGACTCCGAGAACGGAATGAAAATACTAGCATTTATTGGGCAGCTCTCGAGGTCAGGCCTCGTACTGTGTGAATTTTAAATCTTCACTTCCTTTCACTGTTAGGAGGTAAGGGTGCTTCATCTCAAGAACACACAGCAGCCAGTCCATTGAGAAGAGCCTTTATGGTTCTCTACAAACAGAAGCTCAACAGTGATGAAGCGAGCCCACTGCCTGCCCCCGGATGTTGCAGGGCCCAGGTGGAAATGAGGGGATGTTAGGTACCTTCAGTCAGGTGCAGAGAAACCAACGGCAAGGGGGGGGTGCCGGTGAGGGAGTCCAAGTGCTTGGTTAGTGCCTCGAGATCTAGTCCAGGTCAGTCTTTTTGACAGTTTATGATTTTGAAACCCTTCCTCCCGTCCCCCAGCAGAGGGAGCACCAAGGGAGAATGGGAGAATGCAAGAGTAACCCCAGATGGTAATGAACATGAGCCCTCAGGTGAGGTTTACTGGGGATGGGGACGTCTCAGCTGACCTGCTTGCCCTCCTCACCCCCCATTTGTGATCACTGTCTAAGAACACGCTCAGGGAATGAGGGCTGGATGGCTCCCCCAGCCTCCTGGGGGGCTTGAGTGTCCCTTTCAGATTAGAGCTGGGGATAAGGTCAGACTCTGGGGCATTTCAAAGACCAGACGTCAAGGCCCACTTGGGACCTGGACTCCAAATGCAATCAGGGCCTGGGCACTCTGGGTGAGGCCAGTGGAGGCTAGAGCCTCCCTCCTCTCCTCCCCGCCTCCCACAAAACAAGGCCCTGCCCTAGGTCCTACTCATACAAGCTCCAGGCCAGGATGGAGACCGCTGCCCTCCTTCCAGAAACACCAGCCTGGCCACCAGCATCTGGTCCTTACTTGGGGCCTCAGGTCCCAGCTTGGGCACCTGTCCCCATCCCCAAGGTCCCCTTCTAGGTCTCATCTTCCTCTGTCCCCTCCCCACTGGGGTTGACAGCCCCCTCAAGCCTCCAGCGCTGAGGCCCACCACTGAGCCAACTGTTATTCCTCCAAAACCTGCTACTTTCCCTAAACAGGCAAAGACCATGGCTGAAGCATGGATTTGGGGCTCCTTGGGCCCTCCCCTCCCCTTATCCCCACTGAGGAGCCCTGGGAAAGCAGGTCCACCCCTTGCTTTATTGAGAGGGAATACCAGATGGGAAAACCCACCCATACCCCCTGCCCTGCCACCCCTCACAGCCAGGCCCAGGGCTCCTGCCTACTGGCCGGGAAGCCAGAGCCCACCCCCCAGCCCCTCCCTCCCCGGCCTACCTGCAGCCTGCAGCACCCAGCTCTCAGCCCCACCCACACGGACACCCATGGCTCCTCTTACCCTCCCTGAAGTGAGGAGGAAAGGGTGGAACAAATCCCACAACTTGTGCCCCAAGAGCCTCACCTGCCACTCTCCCTCCTGGTGGGACTGCCTGCCGTGACCCCGTGCGAGGTCTTCTGGGACCCAGGCCTGGCTGTCTGCCCCCACCCATGGAGGGGCCTGGAGGCCCTCTGACACGCAGTGGGGAGAGTGGAGGGGCTGCCCTTCAGGCCAGCCCAGTCTGGACAGGCCCCTGCCCCTCAGCACCTCCTGGCAGCTGCCCCCACCACCCCCGTGGTTAGAAAAGGAGAAGCACTGAGGGGCAGGTGGGGCTGAGGCAGGCAGGGAGCCGCGCAGAAGAGCAGAAGGGCCGTGGCGCGGTCAGGGCACCTCAGGTGGCAGCAGGGGTGTGTCCGAATTCTGTGCCGAGACGCTGGGGGACTCAGCCCCGATGAGCCCGAGGCTGTACAGATTAAGGATGGAGTCGGCGATGATGCGGGCCGTGCGCTTCTGGTATCCACCTGAGGTCACCATGAGGATGGGCACCTGGCGGCCACGGACCACCCGAAACACCAGCTCGTCCCGCTTCACAATGCCCTATGGAGGGACGGGGGAGGGCATGGGTCCTGGTGGCTTCGGGAAGTCCTGCCGGGCCCTTCCCCCATCAGGAGAAGCACCCCAGTGTTGGGGACCCCACACCCCTCCCCCAGGGCTGGGACGCACCTGTGGGCTGATAGACAGCCCCCCAAGGCGGTCCCCCTCCAGGATGTCGGTGCCCGCGTTGTACACCACCACGTCGGGCTGGTGCTCCTGGAGGGCCCTCTGGAGGTTCCGTTCCACTTTATCCAGGTACTCGTCATCCTCCGTGCCCCACTCCAGCTCTACCTTCCGCCTAATGGCCTCTGAAGGGGAGACAGGAAGAGCCCCGGGGGGCAAATTAGGGAAAAGGCTCAGGAGGATCAAGGTCGCAGAGACACTCTGACCCCAGCACTGCTCTGCCTCCTTCCACCCAAAGTGGAGCCAAAGAGCAGCAAGAATGCCAAGGGGGGAAGGGGCTGCGGCTGAGGCTCTCTGCCCCAGGGATCTAGGGGCCTGTGTGCTGACATCCGATCTCATTGCTTCCTCGAGCCCTGATGTGCCCTCAGGCCCACAGCCAGCACCTCTGAGACTCAGTTCAGAAACTGGGCCCCTGGACCACACCTGGGGCTGAATTGCCCTCAGCAGACCCATGGGCATAAATGTCCCCTTCCTGCACAAATGTTCCCTATTTGCCAAGTGGTCAGGGTGCTGTGTTTTCAAAGGGCATCTGGGAGTCTCTGCCTTTTGACTGTAAGTTTAACCCACTTACATTTACTTTAAACAACCATTATATTTGACCTGGTTTATGCCATCTTATTTTGTGTTTTCTCTTTGACCTTTTTCTCCTATTTCTTGTCATTTCCTGTTTTTTCCCAGACAAATGCCTACATAGGAGGGGTTCTATTTTTCTTCCAGTGATTACCCTAATTAAGAACCCACACATGCTGTTTCTTTGGAAGGTTTATGAGATCTTCGACAGGTCAAGCGAGTTAAATCTCAGTTTGCATGTCTCTAAAATGGAAGCCATCCGTCCCCCTCACCACTACCAGGGATGCTGAGGATAACTGAAGTGACTTCTGGGGAGGCCAGCATGTAGGGAACACTCAGGAGAGAAAGCTCTATCCAAGCATGAGTGCACTTAGGGATGAGGGAGAGGAAGCAGCTTACGCTTGGCAAAACGGTCCCCAGGATAGATGTGACGGTTGTAAACGTCCATGATGTACACGCGCTTGTCACCCATGAAGTCCCGTTCGTGCCCATTGCCCTGTGGGGAGGACACAAAAGCTGTTCACACACAGGTGCCCTCAGCAAGGCCAGGACCCCTGCACACCCCCAGGACATGACCTACATGCCTGGGCAGCTCAGGGGAGCCCTTGGAGGCAGAGGGTCTCTTGGCTGTTAAGAGGCAGAGCTGGAATTCAACGGCAAATCCCAGCCCTGTGGTCTTCTGGTGTGACCTTGAGTGAGCCCCAGCCCTCTGAGCTTCTTCTCCATGGAGAAAGGAATTCAAGCCCTGCCACCCTCTCTGGTCTGTGGCAGGATCAGCGGGGGCCCGGGATGGGCAAGGACGGTGCACATGTGACTTGGTTCGAGCTCGCTGTCACTGGACAACCCCCCGCCCCAGCAGGGCATCCAGTGGCACATAGGCACAACAGCAGGGGTGTGGGAAGTCCTTGAGAGCCCATTTCATGATCAGAGGAGCCAGCCCCACATTTGGAGTCCTGAGGAAGAAGCCCTGCATTCTGTTGCTTCACCCCCAGGCAATGAGTTCTTGAATAGTGGCCTCAGGCCCCAGTGATCCTGAAATCAAGCATGGGAGCATTTGTCTGGGGGAACGGCCCACAGGAGTCCTCAGCTATCTGCGGGGTGTGGGGGGGGCATACTGTAATCACTAGGAAGCACTGGGGAGCCATAGCAGGCTTTAGAACATCAGAATAGCATGGCCAGACTGGGCTTTAGGAAGAGCCTTCCGCCTGGAATATTGGGCAGTCAGAAGGGAGGAAGGACCCTTGGGTTTGACAGAAGCAACAAGGAGGACCCAGTGCCCAGGCTGGGCTGAGCAGGGCAGAGGGACAAAGACAGACCCTCTGCTTCCAGCCCAAGGTGCAGAAGATGGGCAGAGAGAAGAGAGGCAGATCAGGGTGGGGGCGGCAGAGGCCCAGCCTAGAGCTTAGCAATGTTCCCAGAGGGAAGGGAACCCCACAGTGGGGGGCTTAAGGGGCAGGACCCCAAGACCACAGCCCCCACAGGGTACTTGCCTGATGGGCATCCAGATCAATGATGGTGGCTCTGGAGATGCCTTCCACTCGCTCAAACAGAAACTGTCAGGGGAGGGGAAGGGGCAGTGAGGACCCAGACAGGCCAGAGTACACAGCCCCTTGGGGATTCCTAGTTGTTGAGGGGTCAGGTGGGAGGGCCAGACACACTTCTGGGTGATCAGGCCACTGGGCAAAGAATTAACCCCCCCCCAGGAGAAACATTGTGCAGCTTGAGAGAAACATGTGTGTATGGTCAAGGAAGGCTCCCTGGAGGGGGCAGCATGAGCTTCACCCTGGTGGGCTGGAGGTCAGGAGCAGGGTAGCCGGGCTAGCCTTCAGAGACAGCCCAGGATTCCCAGGGAAATATATAGGGGTTGAGTGGGGGAACCTCCCCTCAAGGCTGTGCCTGGAACTTCATCCTGCATTCTCTGCCTTATCCTACAAGGCCAAGTTCTCATGCCTCCTTCTCCAGGAAGCCTTCCTTCTCCTCCCCCACCCTCAGAAGGTCTCCCGCATGTGTATCCCCCTCTCTGAATGGCCCGGTCAGCTGACATCCTTGCCCTGCTCTCCCCCCATTTGGTCTGTGTGCCCTGTGAGAACAGGGACCACACCAGCCCATTCCTGATGCCCAAAACAAGGCCAGGCACAGGGTGGCTAAAAGGAGCTCTGCAACCCAACAGATGTGTAGGCCAGTGCCCACCCTGCCCCTTGCCTCTCTGGACCTGGGTCTCCTCCATGCAGGGGAGGAGGAAATGAGGTGAGGAGGGCAAGTGGAGGCTGGCACAGGGCTGAGCCTGCTAGAACCAGCCATCCTCATCATCATCATGTCCCTCTCCTCCCTCCAGTTGAGCAATGCACTCCCTATATTGTTGACCAATGGGCTGCCCCTCTTCTATCCCCACCGCACTATCTCCCCACAGCAAACACAATGCAGAAGAGCAGTGTCGGCTCTAGGTTAGAGTCCCAGCCTGGCTGGGCGATCCTCCAGCTTCTTCCCCTCCTAGGACCCTGTTCCCTTCTCTGCAATGTGGAGAACACCCAGTTCAGGGGCGGTGGGGCATTCCAGGGAGGCTCCTGGAGGCGAGGCCCCACGTGCTCTTGGGCACACCTTGATGGCCAGTGTGATGTCCGCGTAGGCGCAGAAGCCCCCGCCCCGGTCGCTGGAGCAGTGGTGGAAGCCGCCACCTGCAGGAGGGCACAGGCGGTGTGGTCAGGGCCCAGCACTGCCCTCCCCCCCACCTCCTGCCCGCACCCCAGGACTGCTCAACTCTCAGGCACAGGCTCCTGGAACTCCAGGTTGGCCAAGTGAACTGAGCACCTGAGCATGTTACCATCCCCAAGTTAGGAGACAGCTTTGCCGTCACAGCCATCCCTGTCCAGAGCAAGAAACCTCTCGGGCTGTCCCAACAAGTCAGCCTCCAGTGCCTGTCACAAACCCCCAGGGGCCAGGAGCTCGTCTTTCCCAAGGCAGAAAGTTGTTCCTTGCCTCTGTAGGGCCAGGCCTGCCTCCATGGGACTTCCTATGCCAGGAAGGGGTGATGGGGCTATGGGGGACCTGTTTATCCTGGGACCACCCACATTCTGCAGGTGGTAGAAAGGAATCATCAGGAAGGGCACCCCCTGCAGGTCATGCCACCCATGGCAATGGGGAGGCACAGGCGCCAGGGTCAGGCTCCACCTCTCCCCCACTGGGAGAGCCCATTGCCCTCCAGCCCCGACAAGAGCCTGAGTTTCAGGAGCCTCTGAAACTCAGCCCAACAACTACTCCAGCCAGCAGTTCGAGTCCAGGGCCCACGGCTATAAAGGACTTGCCTCTTCTCATGCCAAGAGGCTGTCAGTGGATCTTAACAATGAGATAATAGCCCAATCATGAACTCCTAAGGGGGCACAGAGCTCACCGAAACCTCCCTACAGCCCCAAGTGAGCGTACTGTTAGCATCACCTCCATTTCACAGATGAAGAAACCGAGGCCCCCAGAAAACCAGCACTTTGCCTGGGATCACACAGCTCACTAGTGGCAGAACCAAGATTCAAACCCAGGCTGGATGAAGACCTGGGCTCTTAACCACTACTGGGTCGTAACATCTTCAGGTGCCAAGGGCTCCCTGGGTCCTCGTGTGGGCCCTGCTGTAGATGCCCAGGGCATGTCTCCTCCAATCACCCCTTTAGCAGTACATCATGACATCATGGCTATGCCAGACCTAATGCAGGCTATCTGGCAATACCAAGACAGCCAAAGGTAGGGGTTCTCTGCTCCGGGACTCTGAGCAAGCCACCAGGCCTCTCCCCATACCTATTTCTTCATCGATACAATGGGACTGACAACAAAAATGTCCCACTCAAATGAGAGGCCAGACAGGGAAGAGGTTTGCTAACTGTGAAGTGCTGTGCCTCCATGAGGGGCAGATGAAGACAACACAAGGAAGAAGACGTGTGCAGCCCTCCCATAAGCCAATCTTGCGGGAGAGTCCAGGGGCCTGCAGAGCGCTGGCCCTCAAGCCCCTGAGAAGGACATGGTATTGACCCGGGCCTGTCTGCCCATCATGCAGACTGTCCCAGGCCCCAGGAGGCCGATGGAGTTTTTCAGGGAAGACTCTAAAATGCTGCAGGTTTTAGCTCTACCTGCAGCTGCCCAGGGGATGCTGAAGGCTTTTGCAGAGGGAGTGAGCTCCTTGTCACTGGAAATATGCAAAGGCAGGGTGGGAAAGCTGTCTGGGGAACTCCTTTAGATAAGAATCCCATCCCAGATGGAGGCACTGGTTGGCCCCCCCAGACACCAGATGGCTGGTACCCTCCCCCAACCCCATTATTAAGGAATCAGAGCTTCTCAATTGACACTGGCTGTCTTCAGGTTCCTCTTGGCCCTCCCAGCCCCCAGGATCCAGCAGGCCAGCCCGGGCCAGGGCACTCACCCACATTGATGGCCCAGCCTCGCTCCATGGCCAGCTTCCCTGCCTTTGAAGAGAAACACAGAGTGAGAGGCACAGACGACCGATCCCCCACTCAATCCTTCACTCACAGCTTCCCTCATTCATTGCATAAATGCTGTGTCCAGCCAGCTCTGAGGTAGCGCTGACCTCTGAGGTAGGGATAGGAGGCACCCTCCCTCCAGCAAACTCAGACTCAGTCTTGGAAGCAAGTCCCAGACTGGCTCGCATCCCAGATGTACAGTGCATAAGCCCCTTGGCAATTTTGCCAAGAAACTGGAAGAAATCAAAGTTATGTAGTTATGATCACACTGGAGCTGACAAAGATCTGAATGGGGCTTTCAAAGGGGAAATAGACAATTTTGTGCGTGTGGAAATACGGCAGACTGAATACCAAAATCCTGTAGGAAATCATCTTTTGGGGGTGATTCCAATAAATAACAATAACAAAAAACCCAACAAACAGAAAAAGGGGGACCTGGGTGGCTCAGTGGGTTAAAGCCTCTGCCTTCGGCTCAGGTCATGATCTCAGGGTCCTGGGATCGAGGCCTGCATCGGGCTCTCTGCTCATCAGGGAGCCTGCTTCCTCCTCTCTCTCTGCCTGCCTCTCTGCCTACTTGTGATCTCTCTCTGTCAAATAAATAAATAAAATCTTAAAAAAAAAAAAAGGGACAAATTTGCAAAGCTAAAAAGAAAACTATCGGGACGAATAGGTCACGATCCAGCTCAGAATGAGATCCCGTGTTTAAAACTGCAGTGTTCCTTTCCCTCCAATTAACTCAGCAGCCTGTGGCTAATTTTAAAGACAACTACATAGGGGATATGAAACCTAATTTTTCTCTAAGTGTTCTTTACTGCCACACCTGGGATGCAGGGGGAGGGAATGCAGGAGGAGTGTCACCCATCACTGAAGTCATGGGGGTTTGCTTATCTTATATATCAGCAAAAGGTAAGTCTAATAAGAGATCAATGGGGGAAGGAATAAGGATTTCAATGTCCTGGCACACTTGGGAAAGGCTTTGGAAGAGTTATTGTTGCTGTTCCTTGACAAATATTCAGGATTTTGTTCAACTACAAAGTGGGAGGAGTGCGGTCCAGATGGAGAGCCCAGGGTGGGCAAAAGCCCAGAGGCTTTTGGGGTTCCCAAGCCCAGCAGTTCCTTCCGCCTGCCCTTCACGTACCATGATGGTTCCTCCTGTCTGGGTCCGAAGGGGCTTCAGCACCTTCCTCTGCACAAGGAAGTTAGGGAGGAAGATGACAGGGGGGATCTCTGTGATGGCTGCAACAGCAAAGGACCACTGTGAAAAGAGACGCAGGCCATTGGCCTCCCACTGCCATGCCCAGAGTTTGGAGGCAGCAATTGGGAAATCAGATTCCTTGTAATGCCGGTTTCAAGGTGCCCTGGGGGAACTTCTAGCCTAGTGCAGCTCCTCTGGTTGAAAATGAGAGAGCACCCTGCCAACCCCCACCCCCCTTCTCCTCCACCCTCCACCCCCAGCTTTGGGTTCTGGAAACAGCAGTTTTCCTTAAAGCTCTTAGCCCAGGGTCCTCAGCGCTCCAAAGTCCTCGGCTGCCCTCTTGTGCCCAGAACAAGAGCTACAGAGAACTACCATTGGGCAGCAGACCCAGCAGGGGCCCAGCCCACCCACTGTACAAAAGAGGGGACCTGGGAAGAGCTTTCTTTCCAACTGTACACAGTGAGTCACTGGCAGAGTCAGGACAGGGACCTCAAGTCTCCTGCTCCCCTGACCCAGCATGACCTCTTCGTGCACTGGGAATAGGATATCCCTTCAAAAGGGGTACCAGGTCCTCATCTCAGCTACTGAGGCAGGAGGCTCTAGGGTACCCAAAAGGCATTTGCACCAAGATCAGGACACAGCCTCTGACCTATCCCTGGCCCCTGGGCAAATATCTATGCTTGAAGGTCCTGAGCCATTTGCTGACTAGCTGCGAATGTCCCTGGACCCATGCCCTCTGTTCTCTACTGACCCCAGGAAGAGCCTCAGATGGGCCCAGAGTACTCTAAATATTTACTGAGTGCCTGCTAGGGAGCAGGCTCCAAGGTGGGGGTCAGGCCTGTGCTCCTGACAGGCTGCACAGCCTAGCCTAGTGGGGAGATGCTTATTTGCAACAAAGCCTTCAAAGGAGAATGTGGTCTGAGCAGAGAGGCTTTCTGACGGCAGTGGGAGCAGAGAGGCTTTCCGAAGGCAGTGACCTTGAGGCTGAGACTAAAGTGAACATGAGTTGCCCAGATGTCAGGGTAAAGGTGAAAAGACAGCTGCTTGGCAGATGAAAAGTGAGTACAGGTTCCCGAAAAGTTGGATGCAGCTGGGACACGGCTGTGCCTGTTGCATAGGGCCTGGGCTGCCAGAGAATATTCTCAGATAGCCCCTTCGGAGCAGTGGGGAGTCATCAGATGGTGTTTCCCCAAGCTGTTCTGGCTGTAGCAGGAGGACCAATTAGGGGAACTTGAATAGAAGTAGCAGCTTGCCCCAGGAGGAAGCGAGAGATAATGAAGGTCCCAGAGAGGTGAGAGGGGAACAGTTTGCGGATAGCACAAGGGGGATGGGCAGACAGGGGGATCAAAGACACACGGTTGGAACCCATGACTCCAACCTTGAAGGGCCAGGTCCAGAACTGGGACAATCGAGGGCTGTCCTGGGACACGTTGGGGGTGGGGCAGAAGGATGGCGTTCAGGATGCTAGGCAAAGAAGTTTCAGGAAGGAATAAGCAAAGAGAGGTGTTTAGAACAGAGAGGATGGCCCCTGGTTTCTCCCACCAGCAGAGGAGATTTAGGGCAGGAGAGGCCTGAGCATGTTCAGTGAGAGGGAGGAATCAGCAGAGAGGGAACAAGAGAGGCCAAGGAGGGGTGACACAAAAAGGGCACATGCCTGGGAAGGTCCGGCAGGCCCCTTAGCCAGGCGATGCCCCTCGAGGTCAGTGCAGGACAGGACACATGTCAACCTCTGGAGGGGCCACTGCAGCCACCCTGGCCAACAGGGAAAACGTTATATAAGGGTCCAGGTGTGCTGGGCACCCAGGCTGCCTCAAACTGCACTGACCAGCTGCGTGGGGAACCCTCCCAGGCCACCAAGGCTGGGGACAGTTGGAAGGCTGGGGAAGCTTGCTCTGCTGCCTCGCTCAAGTGACGGAACTGGTGAGCATGGCCCATGGAACCCAGACCACTTGCAGTCTGAAAAGAGAGATGCCTAGCCAGCCTTCCTGAAGCCCCAGGCCTCTGGCTGTAACATGGAGGCACCGTAGGGGGGCACAAAATGGGGGCACACCGAGGCCCTGACCTGGGAAGAGCTTTCTTTCCAACATCACAGAGGGCCTGGGAGAGGGTGGGGTGCTAGATCTGAGACCAGGAAGGTTGGAAAGCTCCATGACCCCTCCAGATACATGTGTGCTGGTATGCGGGGGGCGGGCAGACCCAGAGAGCAGAAGGTGACCATCTCTGACCGCTCAGCATGCCAATCCCACTGCCCAGCATAGGCCCAGCACGTGGGAGGCACAGGGCCACTGTTTTCTCTGAATAAACAGTATAAAAACAAGTGAGCCACTGAGGAAACATGCTAAGTCCTTCTCTCTCCCTTAGCAAGCTAGTAGGGAACAAGGATGGAAAGAAAACAAAACCTTATCCTGGCCTCCTCAGGGGTCTACTCGAGACGCAAAATCATGAGAAGGGTGTTTTTTAAAACTGCGTTCCTGTCTAGCTCAGCACTCCCATCAGGAAAGAGGTCCATGTTAAAGAAGTCTGGGAAACACTACCTCAGTTGTCCACCCCCTGGAAATTCCCAACATGCTCTGGCATGTTAAAAGTTCTAAATTGTGCAGTGAAGAATCCTGTCGAACTATGCTTCACCCCGCTTCCCAAACTTTCTGGCCACAAACCTCCGTCGGCTGGCTTGACTAACTTTTACAGAATCCAAACTGACTTTTGAAGGGCTGCAGTCATCTGGGAAACACCAGGGACTTAAACTGGTCCAACTCTGGGCTCTGCCACTGCTGTGTGAATTGGGGCATGGCCCTTTACTTCCCTCCTATCCTCTCATCCATGAACCAGGAGCCCCTCCCCACCAGACCTAAAACGAGGACTTAGACTCATCCACCAGGTCTATCCTCACCTCCCCCATCTGAAGTACCTCAACCTGGGCCACTCCCCCTCTGACCCCCAGCCTTTTGCCTCATCTTTCTGCACAGCACCTGTCTCTACCTGACATCACAGTATGTCTCTGTTGTCACTGGTCCCTTCCAGAAGGATGCCAGAGCAGGGGGAGGTAGGCAGGCACACGTCCATTTCTGCCATACAAACAATGGCGAGAGTGATGCCTGCACACAGTAGGTGCTCACAACACGTGCTGTCCATCCTCACCCAGCTCCCTACCCACACACTCCTTGGAGGGGGCCACCTCCCCTGTGCCACCCAGGAGAGTCCCAAATGGTGAATGGCAGATAAGGGGTTAGAACAACCCGGCCCTCTGTCCTGAGATAGCACAAGGGCAGGGCCCCTCTTGGGGTCAGGCGAGGCCACACTTCTGCCGAACCCCCATGAGCGCCCAGCTTCTTCCCATGCCCTCTCTGCCTCCCACTGCAAAGCTGGCCCTCAGGACTCCCTTGCACCCCATCCCCAGCGGGCTCAGCTTCTAGGGGGTGCTTCTCCTGGGACGTAGTTCCCGGACCAGGACCGTCAGAAATGTAGATTCTCAGGCTCCTCTCCTGACCTCCTGAATCAGAAACTCTGGAAGTGGGCCCAGTGATCGGTGTTATGACAAGCCCTCCAGTGGATTCCAATGCTTAAACAAGTTTCAGAACCACTGCTCTAATGAACTTTACCCCACACAGTGCTGAATAAATGAATGAATGAATGAATGAATGAATGCATGAATGACACAAACAAGGTAGGTTTGCCCCAGCCTAATGCCCACTGCCCACCAAAAGACATGGCCTGCGAGCTTCTACATCTCGGGACCTGGCCAAGTATCAGGGCCTCCATGCCCAGCTGGCCTTTTGGGGACCCCATAGATAGCAGGACACACCTGAGGTTGGGGACACCACTGGGACCCACCCCCACCCCATACTCTCAGCTCTACAAGACTCTGTTCTCCAGCTGCCTGATTTCCTCAGGTGGACCCTACCTTCAGAAATCCAAACCAAGAATTACTCTCAGGAAGAGATGGCTGCAACCCCATTTGGAGTCCCAGCTGCTTGGTTTGGGTCAGAACCTTCCACCAGTGAAAGTGGGAGCAAAAGGAGAAGAGGGGAAAAAATCCACATGATCATTTCAGTTGATGAAGAAGAAGCCTTTGCCAAAATCCAACCTCCTTTCATGAAAAGTCAATCAACAAACTAGGAATAGAAAGAAACTCCCTCTCTCCCCTCCCTGGTAGAGGGTATTTATCACAGACAGACACACACACACACACACACACACACACACACACACACACAATCCCATAGCTAACCTCATACATAGTACTAAAAAATGGAAAACCTTCAGCCTAAGATCAGGATCAGAAGAGCAATGCCTGTTTTTGCCACTTCTATTCAACCTCACACTGGAAGTTCCAGCCAGAGCAATTAGGAAAGAAAAGTTGGAAAGCAAGAAGTGAAACTACCTTTATTCACAGATGGCAAGATGTCAGCTACAGAAGACCGTGAGATGACACACATACACACCTACTAAACTAAAGATGTGAATTCAGCAAAGTTGCAGGATCCACACAAAAATCAGTTGTATTTCAATACCTTAGCAATAAATAATCCAAAAAGGAAATTTAAAAAGTAATTCCATTTGGGGATACCTAGTTGGGTAAGCATCTGACTTCAGCTCAGGTCACGATCTGGGGTCCTGGGATCAACCCACATCATGCTCCCTACTCAGCAGGTAATCTGCTTGTCCCTATGCCCTTCCTCCTGTGTGTGTATAATCTCTCCCTCAAATGAATATTTTTAAGAAGTAATTCCAATTTATAATAATATCAAAAATAATAAAATACTTGGGAATAAATTTAACTTTAAATTTAAGAAGGTGCAAGACTGGTACCCTATAAACTACGAATTACTGCTAAAAAAAACTTAAAGATCTAAATAAATGAAAAAATATTCCATGTTCCTGAGTTGGAAGACCCAATATTATAAAGATGGCAATACTCTCTAAACTCATTTATAGATCCAACACAATCCCTATCAAAATCCCAATGGTCTTTTTGGCAGAAATAGAGAATCAGAATCTATAATTCATAGGGAATCTCAAGGGAGCTAAAAAAAAAAAACTTGAAAAAGAACAAAGTTGGAAGACTTGCAATTTCAAAAGTTACTACAAAATCTTCAATCATCAAAACAATGCGACACTGGCATAGAACACACATATACATCAAATGAATAGAACAGAGAGTCCAGAAATAAATTCATATATCTATAGCCAGTTGATTTTCTACAAAGTTACACAGGCTAGTCAATGGGGAAAGTACAGTGTGTGTAACAGATGGTGAAAACTGGAAAGCCACACGCAGTAGACTGTAGGTGAGCTCACACCGTATACAAGAATTAACTCAAAATGGACCAAAGACATAAGTATAAATTGAATCTCTTAGACGAAAACATATGGGTGCATCTTCATGACCTGGGATTTGGCAATGGATTCTTACATGTGACATCAAAAGCACAAGCAACAAAAGAGGAAATAGACAAACTGAAGAAAATGTTTTGGAACTAGAAATGATGTTTGCACCACATTGTAAATGTACTAAACGCCACTGAATTTTACACTTTGAAATGGTTACTGGTTCCGCTATTTGAATTTTACCATAAATAAGAAGAAAAGGAGGCAAGAGTCCCCTCAGGGAAGAAGAGATCAGAGAGTGAAAAATCAGAGGCTGCAGGGGCTGGGGGGAGCATTTCCCCAGAGATTTCTCTGAGATCTCAGCCCCTCCCACCTCCCAGTGCTCTGCTGCTAAGGTCTGTCTCCCTCCCCTCCGCGTGCTGTGAGGTCATGAGGAGGCCCAAGAGGTGTCCAGACTTCCTGATGCTCAGGCATCCTTGGCTTCTCTTTCTCTTGCATGCCTCATACCCAGTGTGGACAACAGAAAATTCTACTGCTTCAGCTTCAAAACAAACTGCATATCCTACCACTTCCCCCAAATCCATAGCCACTGCTTCTGGTCTAGTCTGAGAGCCCATTACTGTAGCAACCTCCTCCCTCACTGATCTCCCTGCTTTTGTCCTGACAGCCTCATCTCATGACAGCTGCCAAGAAGCCCTGCTAAAACCTAGATCAGATCATCTGCCTCTGCCTAAAACATCCCCTGACTCCCACCTCCCTCAGAACAAAGCCACAGTGGAACAAAGGGCTCTGTGTGGTCTTGCCCCTGATGGTTTTCTGACCCCGTCTCTTGCCAGGCTTCCCTCCACTCCCATTTCCTCCCTTCCCAGTGCTACACAGTGTTTCAGAACACACTGGAGATACTCTGGCCCCAGGGCCTTTGCACTTGCTGATGCTTCTACTTGGAATGCCCTCCCTCCACATGCCCACATAGCTCACTCTCTGCCCTCAGTCCATTGATCACCTGTCAGTAAGCCTCCCTATTAACCTCCCTATTTCAAAACACAGTCCCCACCACCCCTTTTCCTGCTGTGCTTTTGTCCACAGCACTAAGAGCCTCATCACACACCAGATCATTGACTTGACTGTCACGCCTATTGGCTGACCGTCCCCGCACCTAAATGCCAGCTCCCTAAGGAGAGGGACTCTATCTCTTTTGTTCTAGCCTGTCTACCCTGGAATACATTGTAGATAGGGTAGATGGGGGGCGGGGGGAGAGGGCAGGGGATGAGTGGGGACAAGGAGGGATATTCCCGGGCCACAGCCCCTAGATGCCAAAATGCCTGAAATGGCCATGGGTCCCGCATGATCGTCAACAGTACCTCACACCATATCATTCTCCCATGGTACCTGGAACAAAATCCAAACTCCTCCCACGGCTCGCAAGACCCGGCGTGGCCTAGAGCTGCTGGCCTCCCTGATCACATCGTGCTGCCTCGAGCACACTTCTCCCTTTTAGGAGGCAAAGTCCCCTCCCCCTCCTGGCATGTGGCTCTGGAACATTCTTCCTTCAGAGCTCCACAAGAGAGTGACCTATTCCTCATTCTTTTGCCTCAGCTCAAATCTCCTCTCTGTGAGGCCCTCCTAGACCACCCAGTCACCCTCCACTCTTCACTCAGCTACCCTCTATTTTCTTTCCTTCCTAGCCCTTGGTGCTCTGTGAAATGTTCTTGTGTGGTTACTTCTTTATTCTCAGTCTTCCACAACAAAAATGCAAATCCATGCAACCAGGGAAACTTGCTTATTTTTCATTTTGTACCCAGCACACAGTCAGTATTTGATATAGATGTGTTGAATGACTGAGCACTTCACCTTAGTAGGTATTGTGGAAATCATCATGTTTCTTCTTTTGCTCTTGCTGCCAGGGAGCTCCAAGCCAAATCCATGAACTCAATCACAGCATCTTGGTTAATCCTCTCAGTTGGCATATCTGAATTCTCCTCCTGCCCTTGACCTCAGTTTTCAACTTGGGTCTCTACCTGCTGACACTTTTTTATTATTATTATCACACAGTAAGCTGCCTTTAGGCTTTTGGGAGCCCAAGGCCAAGCAGAGGGAGCCCTACACAGTTCTCGTGAAGGTTCCTCAAACAGGTGGGATCCTGGAGCCTCTTCCCCCACCCCCAGCCTCATCCTGGTACATTCACATGCCATCCACCCTGCCCCCCCTCTGTTCTGGTCTCTCCCTGCCCTGCCCCACTGCTATCTGTCCCTGCTCCCCAGCTCAGCCTCTGGACGCTGGCAGGCACGTCTTCCTGGCCCAGCTCCTGGGCTGTGGACTGTGACCACGCATGTCTGGGCCCTAGGAAACCAGGGCAGCCAAGGACTGGGCTTCCTGCCAAGGTCTCACACACCTCTCTCTCCCAGGAGCCAGGTTTCAACCTCTTCCTGGTAATCTTTCATGAGCTAACACTGTCACAGCTCCATCTAGAATTCTCGCAGCTTAGGCCAGAGTTGGGGAGGAACATGGGTAGCAACTGTGACCAGAAACCAGGAAGACTGACTAGATGCCCAGCCTGGGGTCTCCCTGAGGGCTGTTGGACTTCCTGGGTGACCCTGAGGAGATGCAGCCTCTTTCTGGGCCTAGGCTTTTCCCCCTATGGTTGGGGGTGGGGGGTGGGTTGGTGACTTCTGGCATCTTTCCTGGTGGGCAGTTGGCAGCACCAGGTTCTGATGCAACGCCCCCCAGCCTAGCTTCCCCTCCAGGGGAGCACCCCACATAAGGGTCTCAGAGCCTCAGGCACTCATGAAAACTGTGTCAGCTCTTCTAGAAAGAAGTCACAAGCAGGTAGTCTGTATGCCTGGTTTGGTCTGCAAGGGGGATTGAAAAATCTTGAAGAGTGCCCACTTTAAGAAACCAGGGACTGATGCTTTACTAACCTGAATTTCGAACTTCTCTTCGAGAGCCAGGACCCTGGCCACGCTGGGCCCATAGTGGAACTGAATAGCAAGCCACCCACTTGGGAAGGGAAAGGAGCTCCCCCGTTGGCCCCCAGACACCACCACCACCTGTCTGACAACTTGTTTATATTCCTTGCTTGGCTCTGGGGAGTTTCAAACTAGTTTTTTTGGCCAACAGTTTTCAACAAGTCTTTAGCAGGAGAAGTTCTTGGAACAGAGCCTTCAACTTCAGTGCAATATAAAAATAGACCTAAATGGGACAACTTTGGTTGGATAGGACAAGCGGCTGGGGGTCCCCTCACGCAGCATATCAGCAAGGGTCTCTGAAGTTTGCTCACAGAACACAGATTGAGGGGCACCTGGGTGGCTCAGTCACTTAAGTGGTGCCTTCGGCTCAGGTCATGATCCCGGGATCCGGGAATCGAGTCCCTCATTGGGCTCCCTGCTCAATGGGGAGTCTGCTCCTCCCTCTCCCTCTGCCTACCTCTCTTTCTCTTTCTCCCTCTCTGTCAAATAAATAAATAAAATCTTTAAAAATAATAATAAAAATAAAGAACACAGATTGAAAGGCACTAAGGTGGAGGCCCAAAACACCTATGCAGGTTCAAACCCCACCAAATGGGCATCTCTGCTCCCATACCCCCAGGGACAGGGAGCTCACTACCACCTGGAACAGCCTAGCCCATCGCTGGTATCTGCCTTTTTATCATACCTCTCTCCTTCTCTTCTATACCTCCACAGACTCTCATGCTTCCCCTCTGCACAGGGGCAGGAATGGAGCCCCTCGGGGCTATACTCCCCAGGCTGAGCTGCCCCTGCTCTGGCCACCCTTCCTGGTCAGCAGCTCCCCCCCTCCGCCCCCAGGCCCTGTACCTTCAGCTCATTAAGATAGCGTCTTGTGTGCACCACCAGCAGGTCCTCATCCGAAGCCTCCCGTGCCTCCACCAGCATGCCATCCGACAGAAGCTTCTCTTCTGAAATCACAAAGTGAGCAGGCACCCTGCTTCCCTGATGACTCGAAGGCAGACCCGGCTCCAGATCACTTCTCCAATAGGGCTGTGGACTTAGCCTTGGCTATAGTCCTGCCCCAGGAGGAGGTAGGCAACCTCTGGCTTCTGAGAACCGGGTCGTCTTCTGGGCCAGGGTGGACAACGGTAGGCCCGAGGTCCCGAGGGCATCAGACATTGGGCACGCAGCGGTCTTCATGTTTCCCAAACCATATCAACCAAGAGGTGAGCTCAGGTGTGATGAGACCAGACAGCGTTCCGAGGTAGGTGGCACATGGATGGATAATATGAGAAGCTCTTCTGGATTGTCTCTCTGCCTTCTGGTGACATCATGGGAAGCTCAGTGTGGTGTGGCCTCTCTTTAAGGCCTGTCTAAACCCTTGCTCATCTCCTTTTTCTTAACCCAAAAAGCAGCAGTCTTGTAGACTGCCAGGCAATAGTAAGCGGCCTGAAGTGAATTACAGTTTTCCCATATTTATTTTTCAACCATGACCTTCTATTTATGGCAAGTGAAACTGGATTTTCCCATTTAGAAGCTATAATGTTTCCTTTTAAAACAAGTTTAAGTTCTTTTTTAAGAGGCTAATTTGATTGATATATATTGTATATAACATATAATATGTAACATATATATTATATAACATATAACACATATTATATATATGTATTATATATAAGTAAATAACAACAGGTGGTATGAGAAAATGGCAAGGTCCCAAGAGAGGTTTGCAAATAATTGATGTTTGGGAAACACTGCAGTATTTTATCAGCTCTCCCATCCACCCAGACAAGACTTGCTCTGTTTTGCAAAAGAAGACACTGAAGCCAAGAGCAGGAAGTGCTCTAGGGCACAGTGAAACATGACCATGATGCTCTGTGTTCTAGGGAAACCAAAGGGACAAGGTCAGAATCTAAGGAAACTGTGTTAATGTGTAACAAACAGAGGCCAACTAGTTCCATGCATTTTCCACATATAGCGCCATACACAGAAGGCACTTTCTACCCCCCCAATAACATTCTATGGTTCCCCACTGCCTTTGGGCAAAGGGCCAGCTCTTTTCTTGGCAGCTCCCAAGGCCCTTCACCATGTGGCCCCTACCTCCTTTCCACCCACATCCTCAGAGGAGAAAGGAGAGAACTCAGGAGGACTATCAGCTCAGAAATGAGGGAGACAAGGAACCCTATGTTGAGCTTCTGGGTAACATAGGATCCCAAGAAAGAGCAATGGGGGGAGTGACTCAGGCAGGGTTTGCTGGAAACAGAACATGAAAGACCATAGTCAAGAAGGCAGGAGAACTGCTAGGTCACCAGCAGGCTGACTCTGCTCACCTTGCCAGGGTTCTCACGGTCCTGGCACCTCACTTGTACTCTTTTTCTACTTAAAAGAGTTTTCTTTGAATACTCATTCTGGCCACAACTGTAAATGGAAAATCAGTTTCAGTTGCCATAAATAGAAGTTAACCAAAAATAGAATACATGTATGATAGAAACAAACCGTTATTAATCTGTAATTTGATTCTATTTTCTGATGTGCAGAGGCTGTGGGTTGCTCTAGGTTTGTTAAAAGGGGAGATGGGCTTCAGTGTTAAAGACAGGCTAGCCCCAAAGTGAAACCTTCTCCATGGCCTGATCAGGATTATGTGATTTAAAGATACCCCTACCTCATCCTATGTCAGGTAACATTCTCTACTTCCATCAATTAAAGAACCCCCTAATGCAGACGCAAGGGAGAACATTCTCCCACTAACCTAACAGGGACGGCCAAATTTCCCACCTAAACCAGACCCCTGGATTACAAGCCAAAGTTGGCCGCACTCCAGAGTACCACCTTACTCAGTAGAATGAGCTGTGAAATGTGGGAACCTAGAGTGCTGAGTTCCAGACCCCACTATGACACTTAGTAGCTGTGTGACTTTGAGCATGTTCCCTAACCTTTCTGGGCTCCAATTTCCTCCATCTGTAAACAGCAGGGTTGGAGCAAAGGCTCTCTACCTCTTGGACTCTCCAGGCTTATGGGGGACAGACATTGGATTCCTCTAAACTTCAGCTTCCCTGTGTCCATCCTTAATCAGCTTCCCTTCTATGGGCCTCCATAGACAGAGACAGGACTTAAGCCCACCGTGAAGAGGAGCACCGAAGGTTGAGACAGGAATAGATCATGCTCAGAAGTCTGTTATCAAAAGGCCCTTTGCCAGCATAGGTGGAAGGTAGTCTGAGGGCTGAGCCTGGAGGTGGGAGACTGCGGCTTGTGAAGGGAAGTCATGGGGAGAGGCCAGGGACTGGGGTAGAGGAGATGGGTTGGAAGAAACAGATGTAGGGTTTCATAGGGGCTTCCATACCTTTTAGGAAGCTGATCACTTTGCCCCATTTTCCTGCATCAAAGGGGTGCAGTCTCTCCAGGCCCATGAAGGTTATGTTGTAGCGTGGTGAATACACGATGGGCCAGCGCGTCTCCGGCACATGCTGGTACAGCTGAGTTGCGTGTGGCCTTCCGTGGGCACAGGGACAGACACAGAGAGAGGGGCAGTCTCAGTGTGGAAAGTAGTCTCCTCCGTAGTCTCCTCCTCCCTGCTGCCCCATTGGACTGACCACACAGCCCCCACCCAGTACCACTAGCTCCCTCTCCCCCAGGGGCAGGAAAAGGGCCATTTACATTTGGCCTGTAACAACAGGCATGAGAGCAGCTCCTTACTGAGCATTGGCTCTTTCCCTGCACTATCCAACCCAAACCTCATTGGAGCCCTGGGAGGTGGGCACCACCATCCCAGTAGAGGCTTGGAGAGGGAACCAGGCCTGCCCAAGGTCACACTGCAGATCTGTGCAGAACCCCATGTTCCCCCAGGTGTATCTGGCTGCAAGGCCTCTGCATCTCACTTCCACATTATAACAATTACGCTAAACAGCTGTGTGGCCCTAGGCCTCAGTTTCCTTAACCGTAAAATACGTGGCTGTCGCGAGATAATGCATCCAAACAACTGAGCACAGAAAGCGCCCTATCTCTGAGAGCTGGGGGTGGGGGTGAAGGTTCCCAGAAACAGCAGGTCCGGGTTCACTCAGGCTCTGGCCCAACCCGCAGCCAGGCATACTGACCATCTCAGCCTCGCGGCGCAGCTGACCCCTCCTTCCCATCCCATTACACCTCTGCAGACACCGCCGCACCGGGACCAGAAACCCGGCTCCAGCTGCTGCCACTGCGAGGGGCCTCCGCACAGCTGGTGGAGCCGGGGATAAGATAGACGTCATTACCGCGCATGTCGCCTGCCCTCGCTCAGGTCGGAGCCCCGTGGCCCGCACCTCGGACCGCAGAAAAGTGGCGCGGGGCTGGCCTGGGCTCACTCGGCCTGAGCCGCCCCTCGCCAGCGGTACCTGGGCACGCACCTGACGAGCCCGCCGAGTAGCCCGCGCACTAGTGCTCCCGCCCACGGGGACCCCTGGGAACCCCAGGGGCCTGGATTGGCGCCCACCCCGCCCCCCCACCCCTGCCTCACTCACATCCCGGGGCCGGGCCCTGCCTGCGCTGGCCACTGCTCCGCGACCGGGCGGGGCGGGGCAAGGCCCCGCCCAGGACACGCCTCCGGCCTCCACAGCCTCCGCTAGGGGCGGAGCTCCGGCGGGCTCGACTCCGCCCCTCCCGCGCCCGCGCTGGCGTCACAGAGGCCTGGAGCCCCTCAAGGAGCGCTCCCGCAGTAAGGAGGCCACGCCTCCAACGGCCGTCAAGGGAGAAGTCCCGCCTTCCGCAGACAAAGGCCCAGTAAAACCCCGTCTGATTCGGAAAGCCACGCCCCCTAAGGGGAAGGGCTGCGCGAGTTTTTCACCGAGGCTCGCCACAGAGGTTTGGAACGCCCCGCCCCTGGGGAGGGGCCACCCTGTGTCCCGCTCACAGTCGACGCCCCCCCCTCCCCGCTCCCGCTTTCCCGGGAGTCTGGGGCTTAGGGACGCCTGGTTTCCCGGCGGACTCTGCGGCACGCGCGCTGTGTGACCTTGGACAAGCGTCCCCGCTCTGGGGCCTCCGTTTCCACGAGTAAAATGGGATGGGGTGCTCTGGCCCTGCAATCTCTGACCTAATGAAATCCATGACTTCTTCGACTTGAGGCCACATGCGTGCCCTCCCCGCCCCATCTCTGGCGATCCCAAGGTGAGACAAACTCCCCACACGTCTTTTGGGCCCTCTGAGCCTCAGTTTCCTCGTCAATAGAGCCGGTCCAGAGATCCAATCTTAAGGGTACAGCCGGGCATCTGTGCTCGCTACCTGTCCCTCCCCAGCCTGATCAAGACAAGCCCAAGCGACAGCTGGGAGTGCCATGGGGCTGGACCCTGGGACTAGGCTCCAACAATAGAGCCCCAGAAAACAGAGACAATGGGACCCTCTGTTGGCCCAGCTGTCCCCTCCAGCCAAACAAGCAGCTGACCCGAGGGCTGCCAGGAGCAGGGTAGCTGGGATCCCTCGAGGCTCCGTGAGGGCGCCCGTGCATGTGACAGAGTGGGCCACCGTGAAGGAGAAAGGCACAGACGTTTGAACGGTGCCCTCCAAGTGCCTGTCACTTGATTGCGTGATGGCATTGGATTCTGGCAACCAAATCCTAGGAGGGGTTGCTGTCAACACCCCAATTTTTTCATGAGATGAGCTGAGGTGCAGGTCTGGATTAAACCTAGACTAGGCCATTTGTAAGTACCATGGCCTTGGGCAAGTTGCTTTAGCTCTTTAGCCCTTCATTTCTGCATCTGAAAATGAGGTGATGTCTTCTCACCTACCTCCGGGGGAAATTGAGACCCTCGAAACAGACAGTAATGCTGATGATTATTTAAAGAGCACCTCCTGTCTGTTGGGTTCAATTCCTTTTTTTTTTTTTTAAGATTTTATTTATTTATTTGACAGAGAGATCACAAGTAGGCAGAGAGGCAGGCAGAGAGAGAGGAGGAAGCTGGCTCCCTGCCGAGCAGACAGCGCGACGTGGGCCTCGATCCCAGGACCCTAAGATCATGACGTGAGCCGAAAGCAGAGGCTTTAACCCGCTGAGCCACCCAGGTGCCCTGTTGGGTTCAATTCTAAGAACTTTATGATCATTTAATCCTTGTAACAAGCCTAGGAGGTGAACGATGGTTCTCCCCCATTTTACAGAGTAAGAAACTGAGGCACAGAATGACTAAATAACTCACCCAAATGTCAGGGATGTGGACAGTTGTAAACCATAGCCACAGAAGGAAAACAGTAATCTTTAATAACACCAGGCAAGAACTTGTGTGTAGTAACTCTGTTTCAGTGTGAGAAGTTTATCTCAGGGAATGTGCTCTGTGGTTTGGAGGGCCACACAGATAAGCCTGTTGTTTTGAGAACAAGGGTCTACGGCGGGCCAGACCCAGGAAGCCGCAACCAAAAGAGAGTAGGATTGCTCTGGGTAAGACGATTTTTTAAGTTGTCCCCTGTTTGACTGAGGAGCGAGGTGGTCTGAGGAGACCCAAGGGCTTGGGAACACCTTCAAACCACCATACCAGCCTGGACCACTGACTTACACCATCACCTGTGGGAGAAACTAACTAGGTTATTCCTACTATTTGGGGCCTCTTTGTTACAGTATCCTAGCATGGCCACTCACCAAGACACTGCTGGGACACAGCAGTGAACCCAGCAGGCAAGATCTGAGCACCCTGGTCAAACTCACAGTGGAGTGAGAGAGACAAATCTCAAGCTAGGAAGTAATGATAAATTGCAAAATATAAGTGTTGTGAAGGGCACAGGCTGAGAGGTGGGAGAGAGTGTTGGCACCCTCTGATTTAGATGCTGGTCAGGAAGACACCTTGGAAGAGATGGTTGTTTTCCACTTTCTTTTTTTTAATTTATTTGACCTGAAGAGAGTGAGTGAGAGTGAGTGAGAGTGAGAGAGAGAGAGAGAGAGAGAGAGAGAGAGAGAGCAAGCACAAGCAGGGGGTATGGCAGGCAGGGGAGAAGCAGGCTCCCTGCTGAGCAAGGAGCCTGCTGTAGGGCTCGATCCTAGGACTCTGGGATCATGACCTGAGCCAAAGGCAGCCACTTAACCGACTGAGCCACCCAGGTGCCCCTGTTTTCCAGTTTTTAATCCTGTAAATCTTATTTTCAAATGTTGTTGTGAGGAACCCCTGGGTGGCTCAGTCGTTAAGTGTTTGCCTTTCACTCAGGTCATGATCCCAGGGTCCTGGGTTCCAGCCCCACATTGGGCTCCCTGATCAGCAGGAAGCCTGCTTCTCCCTCTCCCACTCGCCCTGCTTGTGTTCCCTCTCTAGCTGTGTCTCTCTCTGTCAAAATAAATAAATAAAATCTTTTTAAAAATGTGACATAACAAGACACTGATTTGTTGAACATTATATACTTACAATTTCCCCACTTTTGTGCAATGTTAGAACATGTTTCATCTTCAAATGAATGAGAAACCCTCAAAACATTAACACTCCTTTTTAAAAAATGCAGGTATACAATGACAACATTAACTGCAGAAATGCACCAAAGATGAATAATAAATGGCACAGATCCAATATTTCAATATTAGTTAATATTAGTTAAGTTGACACAGTATTAAAACCAGGCCCTTTAACAAGTAAGCACCTCTGCTTGCATTCCAGTACCTGGCAAGAATAATAATGATATTGGCTAGTGTTGTTTAAACCCTTAAGAGTGCCAAGCATGCTAACCATATACAATGTGTTTTGTTATTTGTTTTATGGATGAAGAGATGATTCTTAAACGAGCAGAGAAAACCACAACTGTGAAGACTGGAGGCCATATGGAGCAGGAGAAGGTAGTGTATGTTTTATTCCTACCACGATGGGAAACTGTACCAGGCAGGGTCCCAACAGGAAAGAGAGGACCCATTCAATTGGGTTTAATGAAAAGAGCAAAGGGGTGTTTTACTCCACGTGTGTGGTAGAGGCAGGGGCAATGTCATAAGGAAATCAATGCGATGGTTCAGTATCTGGGCCGCTAGCATTGGGGAGCCTTTACCCCCTAAACCTGAAGTAAGGAGGAGAGGAGTGGTTTCCTGGAAGCAGCAAGAGCCTTAGTGATGGGTGATGGGTCCCCTCAAGAAAAGCTGTGGCTAGAAACACAGTCACTGCCCAAACTGGGAGTAGGTTGGGAAATACCCCACCTTTTCTCTCCTCCCACTCTCCGATGCTTGTCAGTGCCTCCCATTGGCTGAACCGAAGTGGGAGCCAAAGACCAAAGAAGCCCAGGTAATGGCATCCACAGGGACTGGCCTTGTTGGGGGAACACAGTGCAGCTGAAAACTGTGGCTAACAGGTCTGGGAGGTGGAGGATAGGCAGAGAATAACCACAGGTGTTCTAGATGACCTTAAGGATTTCTCCAGCCCCTCTCTGAGCCTACTCTGAAACAGAAGTGGGTTGGGCTTGCAAAGTACCCTTCTTGCCAGTACTGCCTGCAAGCATCTTGATGATCTTGAGTACTTTGTAGGGCCTGTAGTTGTGGAAACCTGATACTCGGGCTTGGCCACCTGCATCCAAACCACAAGTCAAGGAGCTGGTCCAGCCAGGTGACCAGGTGATGCCCAAAGGTTGAGAAATCATTGCATCTGTTAGAGCCCCTGGCTTGGGGCTTAGCCAGGTCAGGTTGGTGGGGCCCCTCGGGACCGGCAGGGATGTTTGGACACCCTGGGGAAGGATGAAGTCATTGCTCCCATCTCTGGGCTCCTAAGAGTGGTTTGTTCTGCTAGGGAGGACCGACCCTGAGGGAGCTGCACAGCCATGAGAACTCATTAACCTACAGCGCTGCCTGCCCTCTGTCCCTTGAAAGCATGTGAGGCCAAAAACAAACAGCATGTGGAACCCAGGTTCTCCCTCAGCTGCACACGTGGAGGGAGACACACACCCACAGCATCACACACAAATGCACAGACAGGTCCAGACACAGATGCTCACAGACAGACATGGACCCGCCATGCATCCCCCACACCCCAGCCCGCGTCTGGCCACCCTTCTGATTCTTTCATTCTTCCAGTCTCCATTTTCCTGCTGCTCCCAGGAGGGAGGGGGAATGGCCCACAGTACCCATGGACCCCTGAACCTTCATTGCTGTCCCTCTGTCTTGGAAGGGGAAGTTTCTAGAATACAAATATTGAAGGAAGAAAGGAAAGAGGGAAAGCAAGAAGGAGCAGGGACAAAGGAAGGGAGACAGAAACATAGTCATGATGAACATGGGACAGTATGAGATAAATATACCATGGCAGATCCCCATTTTTTGGTCCCATATTTATATGGCTGGGGAGTGGGGGATGGGACGGGGTAAAGGGGGGAGACTCGAAAGATGACTACACAGATAATCCTAGTGGCGTTATAAAAATAAAGTTAATGCAGGCCCACATTTAGAAAATTAAGACAGTCCCAAAAGATTACAAAATGAAAACTAAAACCTGCTTTTCTATCTCAGTCCCTCTCTTTGGATGTGACTGCTCTTTGCATTTCTTTCCTGAATACTTTGGGAGACTGGCTTTGACGGATAAAAACAGAGCCCCTGTGCCCATTGTGTTTGCGCCTTGCCAGTTGCCCACCTAAAACACATCTCTGCAGAGCTCTTCCACATCAACGTGGCCTAAGCCGCTGCCTTCTTTTTAACGGTTGTGCTTCTTTCCATTGTCTGAGTGCGTTCTCTGTCGATGTGTATCAATTTCCAGTTTCTTGGCTCTTACAGTATCCCAGCAGGTCCTTAGTGGACCTGAATGCCCTATAAATATTTCTGTAGGGCCGGTTAACGTCGAAGCACTCAGTTAAAGGATATACGCATTTTTCATTCTGGTAGAAATTGCCAAAAGTCTCTTCAAAAGGATGGCATTAATTTACACGTGTATCAACAATATATGGAAGAGTCTTTCCCCCTACACTTACTAATTTTGTCAAACGAAGCAGTAAAAAGTCCTGTCTCAGTGTTTTTCCACAGCTTTATTGCAATATAATTCCCATTCTCTACAATTCACCTACTTAAAGTGTACCCTCGAATAGTTTTTAGTGTATTTAGAGTTGGGCAACCATCAGTATTATCAGTCTGAGAACATTTCCATCACTCCAAAAAGAAAGCCAGTACCATTAACAGTCACTGTCCCATTTCCCCCCTTCCAGCCCCTAGCAATCTACTCTCTGCATTGATAGATTTCCCTACTGGGGCCATTTCATAAAAATGAAATCATATCCTATATGGTTTTTTGTGTCTCTCTTCCCTCACTTAGCATAACATTTGCAAGCCTTTTCCATGTTGTAGCCTGTGTCAGCACTTGATTCCTTCTTGTGGCAGAACATTCCATCATAGGGATAGACCCCATTTGGCTTATCCATTCATCAGATGGACACTTGTGTCATTTCCAGTCTTTGGCTCTTGCAAATATTGCTGCTGTGAACATGAACGTAGCCGTTTCTGTGCACATGTATGATTCCATTTCTCTTGGATACATACTTAGGGCTCTTGTTTTAATAGGAGTTTCTTTTCATTTCAAGTGAGGGTGAACATCTTCAAGAGTTGCCCGTTGAAGGGCACCTGCGTGGCTCAGTTGGTTAAGCGACTGCCTTTGGCTCAGGTCATGATCCTGGAGTCCTGGGATGAGCCCTACATCGGACTCCCTGCTCGGCAGGAAGCCTGCTTCTCCCTCTCTCACTCCCCCTGCTTGTGTTCCCTCTCTGGCTGTGTTTCTCTCTGTTAAATAAATAAAATATTAAAAAAAAAAAAGAGTTGCCTGTTGAAATCCATTGCCTGTTTTACTGTTAGGTTGTTTGCACGTTTTCTATTTGTGATGCTGTGATTTATAGTACAAAATAGATATTTGACCTTCATCCCTTCCTGGCACCAAGCTCCTAAAACCTTTGGAATTGCCCCAGCAAGGAGAACCGGAAAAGGTATCTTTTGTTTTGTTTATGAGGCTGCTTTTGAAAAGCACCTAGGGGTGGGAGGTGGTTGCCAAGAGATCCACTTGATTAGAGGGTTGGAACTTTTAGGCCCACCTCTGATCTCTAAGGAGGAGAAAGGGCCTAGAGCTTGGGTTCAGTCACCAGTGAACAAAGATTTAATCAAGTAGTGAAGTTTTCATAAAAGCTCCAAAGGATGAGGTTTCTAGGCTTTCTGGACACATGAACACATGGAGATTTGGGGAGAGTGGCACCTGGAGAGGAGAATATGTAAATCTCCTCTCCCCTATCCCATCCCTTATCCTGTGCATCTCTTCCATGTGGCTCTTCCTGAGTTATGACCTTTTAGAATAGCCCAGTAACCGAGTAAGGAACTTTTCCTGAGTTCTGTGAGCTGCTCTAGAAATCTGTCAAATACAAGGAGGGGTCATGGGAACCTTGGATTTATAGCCAGTCTATCAGAAGACAGGTGACAGCCTGGACTTAGACTTGGCATCTGAAGTGGGGGCAGTCTTTTGGGACTGAGACTTTCACCTGTGGGATCTGAAGCTCTCTCCAAGTAAAGAGTGTCAGAATTGCGTTGCATTGTAGGACACGCAGCTTGTGTCTCTGAATTGCTTAGCGGCATGGGGAAGACACCCGCGTGCTGGAATTGACAGCAGAATTACAACTAGTGTCAGAATCATACTATTGATTTCAGTTCTTTGTTAAGAAAATGTAGTCCATTGTCTGGCTGGTTGTAGACATTTTTCTCCAGTTTGTTCCTTATCTTTTGACTTCATTTATGGTGTTTTGTGACATTCAGCACATCAAATTTTTTTAATGTTTTCGAAGTTACTAACCTTTTCTTTTTAGGCTTGTAACCAGCTAAGTAAGGTCTTTCCCACCACAATTATAAATTTATCCATAACTTCATGGTTTTCTTTTTTTTTTTTTTTAAGATTTTATTTATTTATTTGACAGAGAGAAACACAGCGAGAGAGGGAACACAAGCAGAGGTACTGAGAGAGGGAGAAGCAGGCTTCCCATTGAGCAGGGAGCCCGATGTGGGGCTTGATCCCGGGTCTCCAGGATCATGACCTGAGCCGAAGGCAGTCGCTTAACCAACTGAGCCACCCAGGCGCCCCAACTTCGTGGTTTTCATACTTCCTCCCACTTGTTTTGTAATGTTTAGAACCTGGATCCTTGTAGGGTTTATTTGGGTGCCAGGGATAAAGATCCAGTGTTCTTTCCAGATGGTCAAATAATCATCTCAACGTCTTCAACTGAAGAACCCATCTGTGTCACCACTCGTATGAAATTTCTTTACCATAAATCTACCTCTTACTGCTTTACCATAACTTTCGTGTTCCAATGTCTTTGAACCTACTGTGGGACCCTCTAATACCATAGTTCTCAGTCCTGGTTGCACATTGGAATCGTCAGGAGGCATTTAAGAAAACACCAATATGCAGATCCCACCCAGTGGATCAGAATCTCGAGGAAGGTAGAGCCCAAATATTGCTTTGTTTTACTTATCTGCTTTTTTTTAGAAACACTTTTTGGGGTCCTAATGTGGAGCCGGGTTCAGGAACTACCATTCAACAGCACTCTACTGACTTCTTGGCCTTTTTCTTCTTTTCTCCCAACACTGATCTTATTTTCAGCCAAGAAACATTTATTGAGCATCTGCTACATGCTAGACACTGAGAGGTACAGGACTGAACAAGATAGATGAGAATCTCTGCCTTTCAAGACCTAATCTCCTATTGGGAGGGGCCAACAATGAATGTCTGAGTGGGGTCAAGGAAAGATTCTCTGAGGAGGTGACATTGAGCCTAGCCTATATGATATCTCTGGCCCTGTGAGGCATGCCTGGCAGTGGTCTCCTTAACATTCCCTTCTCCTGCTTCTTGCTGACAACACCTCAGCTTTGTTCAGGGCAGCAGTGAAGTGAGCCTTGCCTGCATGACTCCTTCATTTCCCAAGGCTCTGCTGCACTCAGTTCTGGCCAAGGAAGCCTACTCTGAAGTCTGCAGGATTACTAAGGATTAGACGGGCATTCAAAGATAAGAAGAGCTGACTCATTGCCAGCAACTGCTTACCTCTAGTAGCATAAGGAAAATAAACCCTGTCTTTAAGCCATGGAGAAATGGACTTTTTGTTACTTCTGCCTGAAAAGCATTTCTGACTGATACAACGGACACCAGAAATTTAGTGGAAATAACCCACCCATGCCCATGTCTCAACACTGGCAAGTTCAATTTGAAAAAAGTAGGAATGACTTGGTAACAGAGGTTAAGGGAAGCATTCTAAAATTCAACAAGGTTTGGCCACCAGCAACTCAATTTTTCTCTCTCTCTTTTTTTTTAAAGATTTTATTTATTTGACAGAGAAAAACACAGCCAGAGAGGGAACACAAGCAGGAGGAGTGAGAGAGGGAGAAGCAGGCTTCCCGCTGCGCAGGAAGCCCGATGTGGGGCTCCATCCTGGGTCTCCGGGATCATGACCCGAGCTGAAGGCAGTCGCTTAACCAACTGAGCCACCCAGGCACCCCTCAATTTTTCTTTTAATTGTGGTTTAAAAAATAACAAAATGAATCATAACTGTTTTGAAGTTTACAGGTCAGTAGTGTTAAATACAGGCACATTATCATACAACAGAACTCCAGAACTTTTAGTTTTACAAATCCAAAACTCTCTACCCATCAAAAAACAACCCCTCATTCCCCTCTCCCCATATCCCTTCTAAACCACCATTCTACTGTCTGTGTGTATGAATCTGATCACTCTAGGGACCTCATGGAAATGGAATAATATGGTATTTGTTCTTTTGTGACTGGCTTATTTCACTGAGTGTTATGTCTTCAAGGCTCATCCACGTTGGAGCATGTGATAGAATTTCCTTCTTTTTTTAAGTCCAAATAATATTTCTTTGTTTGTGTATGCCCTATTTTCTTTATGCATTCTTCCACTGATGGACATTTGGGTTGTGCCCACCTCTTAGGTACTGTGAATAATGCTGTTACGAAAATACCTCTTTAACATCCTGCTTTCAGTTCTTTTGGCTATTTACCCAGAAGTGAAATTTGCTGGTTCATATCATAATTTTATGTTTAACATTTTGAGGAATTGTCACAGGACCTATAGCATTTACATTCCCCCAAAGAGTGCACAATGGTTCTAATTTCTCTACATCCTCACCAACACTTGTTATTTGTTGGTTTGTGTGTTTTTGATAGTGGCCATTGTAACGGACACCAAGTGATAACTCACTGTGGTTTCAATTTACTTTTCTCTAATGATGAGTGATATTAAGCCTCTTTTCATGTGCTTGTTGACCATCTGTATGTCTTTGGAGAAATATCAGTCATGTCTTTTAAATTGATAGTTGTTGAGTTGTAGGAGTGCTTTATATATATTCTGGATATTAGCCCCTTATCAAGTATACAATTTGAAAATATTTTTTCCCATTCTGTAGGTTGCCTTTTTATTCTACTGATGCTGTCCTTTGATGTGCAGAAGTTTTTAAGTTTGCTGTGGTTCCATTTATCTATTTTTGCTTTTGCTTCTAGAGCTTTTGGTGTCCTATCCAAAAAAAATCATTGCCAAATCCAGTGTTATGAAGATTTCTCCTATCTTTTCTTCTAGGACTTTTATGATTTTAGGTCTTAGACACCTAGGTTTTTCATCCATTTTAGTGTCTGAGTTTTTGTCATTAAATATGCTCTTCATGGTCAAAAAGTATGTGGGCTTCAAGAAAATTGAGGTTCGCACACTTGGCCATGGTTGGCCCTATACACAGTCCTCTTCTGATTACTGGGTCCTAGGGCTGGGACATCTTTGGTGGGAACTAGCCCTTTCCTAGTACCAGTGATGATGCCCATTGGTCCTCATCTTAGGGACATTTGTTCAACAACTGCCATATCTTCATCATTCCCATTATTGTCAACAATGTCGCCAGCATCTCACACACACAGGTGCTCATTAGTCGGCAACACACATTACCTCGATCTTCCCAAAGGCTGTTAGGAAGGCAGGCCAGGAGGGACACTCTTTTTTGCAGATGATAAGAGTAAGGCTTATTGGTATCTTCATAACACAAGCATGATTCTAATTGCAGAACTCATACCACTACACTGAAGTTTTCCTCTAGGAATATTTTTTAAATCGCTGATAGGATCATGTGACACATACAGTGATCCATCCTGGGAGAACTGAACTATATGAAAGAATTGAAATTAAATTTAAAATTTTTATATATAAAGGTGCTGCTTTCTGTAGAAGCTACAAAATTGGAACGTGCCTAAATACCAAACAATAGGGAAACAGTTAAGCCGGTGAATGGAATCCTTTGCAGTTAAGGGAAATATGTTCCAGGATGCCCCTGGGGAGATGTAGAAATGTGTGTCTTAACCAGAACTGCGTGGAACCCATGTAGAAATAAACACTGACTGCCTAAAAGCCATTCATACTGTGTTGGTCAGCTTCCATGGATGCTCACATCCATTTTTCCAAGAGAAGCCAAAGTATTTCTCCTTCTCTTCGCCCCCTGTGACATATCTGGCAGTGCAGTAGGTGATTTTCCTCTGTAGCTTCTTTGTGGCCCTAGCTCCTACCAGGAAGGCTCCTCCCATGCTTCTAGCTCCTACCAGACAGCCCCAGCTCCCCGGGTAACCCAGAACACTGATGCCTCTCATTATCCAGAGGAATGATGCCAACTTCCTTCTGGGCTAACCGATGGGATACTTCACTGTCATCTATTTTGTTTCCAACTCCTCCATTACCTGAGGAACCAATTCCCTCTGGGTGGTTTGTGTCTTGCTGGCTATACCTAGGCTGATACCCGATGCTGATGGAGAAAAATAATTTTTTTCAGATCATAAAAATAGTATGTGTTCATTGTGCAAAATATGGAAAATCCAAAAACATACACAAATGAAATAAAAATCAGCCATAATCCTACAACTTAAATTTTAACACTATTACCATTCCCTATGTTTCTTGAATATGTGATACTGTACCCTGTATAATTTCATAATCTGCCTTTTTAGCCAACAGCATAGCACATGATTTCTGTATGTTGTCTGTGAATTCCTTGTAAACATGGTCTTGAATGGCTATCTGTAATACATCATTACCTGAATGTAATATATTGTTGGACATTTAGATGGTTTGGGTTTTTTTTTTTTTTTTGCTAATATAACACTATATTTAAAATCTGTATATAGGGTTCTTCCCCAGCCCCCAAATTTCAGATTACTTCTTTAGCTAAATTGGACCAAATGTATGGACAATTTAAAGGTCCTTGGCATACATGATCAAATTGCATTCATTAAATTCTGAACCTATTTATCTCCCCAGAACTCACAAGAGGACCTTACCTACCATTACAGGAAGGGATCTTCTGGGCCTTGGATTATAAGGCTCCTTAACTGATAGGAGAACTGCTGCTATACATAACTTAAATGCCAACAAACCCAGCAGGTCTGGGAAGAAGGGCTCATTTCCTGGGTGCAGGCATAGAAGTATAGGGAAAAGCCATGCATCTCTTAGCTACCATTGCCTTACAAATCCAAAACTTAAAAGCTTAAAACAACAAATATTCATTGTTTCTTGTGAGCCTATGGATCACTTTGGTGGTTCTGCTCATCTGGGCCGAGCTTTGCTGATCTTAGCTATGAGCAGGATGGATGCTTTGGCTGGGACGACTCAACCTTCTGAGTTAGCGTGAACTCATGAAGTGTATCTCTTACATCCTTGCAACCAGCTAGCCCGGCTATGTCCTCGTGGCAGGGGCAGGATGCCAAGAGACAAAGCCACAATGATCAAGGGATTTGGCAAGCTTCTGCTTGTACTAAACCTCTCTGTGTTCCATTTGCCAAAGCAAGACACGTAGTGAAGCCTATGGCCAGTGTGGGATGGCACTACCAAAGGATGTGAATATCAGAAAACAGGAAAAATTGGAGCCCTTATTACAATCGATCTACTGCAAGCTGCATTCTCGGCTGACGGGAATGTGATTGCCATAGCAACCAGCAAGGACCACTCTTGAGGCCCAGAAGGTACAAAGACAATATCTCTGTGGAGGCTGCTGACCTGCCCCCAACACATACTTGACATCGCATTTAATCCTCCTGGAATATAGGTGCATGATGGGACTAGGAAGAGGGAAATGCTTGAATCACCACCCTTGAGGAATGAGATCTGGAAAGAAAAATTAAGTTGGGATACAAAAAATAAAGTACAGTTCCCCCATACCTGAGTTTATAGACTAGCATTCAAATCCACAAGAGAAGAGAAAAGAATTAGCCTTGGATAGAATGGAGAGAGGCCAGTGAAACACTAGAGTGCTAGTGTGTTGTGTTGGAGGGAATTAAGTCTCCTAGTCCCTCCGAATTGCCAGTTTGGGGGCCAGCAGGGTCCTTACATATCAACCAGCATCATCCCCTCATTTCATAACCCAGGAAACAAAAAGCCCAGGGAGGTTAAATAACTCGTCTGAGGTCTCACAGTGAGCTAATCATGCAGGAGGTGGGAATCCGTGCCTCTGCTGCTCTCTGCTACACTGGGCTGCTGCTGGGCTTTGCTGCAAACACTCAAATTGCTTCTTAATTGGAGTCTCCTGCTTAATTGGCTGCTTCCTGAGCAGCCTGTGCTCCCTGTTTGGAAATCTCAATCAACATCATCATCTCTAAATTGGTGTGACCTCGCTCTTCTCATGTCCTCCACACAGGGATTTGCTTCATGGTTTTGCCCAGTAGGACGGCTGGGGACGGGACAGGGTTTGCAAGCTGCCTTGGGAGAGAGCACAGCTGTTCTCACCACCACCCCCTGCTCCAGGAACTTCTGAGCACTTCCCAACCTCCCCACGAGGATCAAGATTGGGGAACAGGCAGATTGACTCATTGCGAGTGTTCCCACTAACTTCCCGTGTGATCTTGGGTAAATCCCAGTCCCTCTCTGAGCCTCAGTGACCACTAAAAGTCTCCCCTACATTAAGGTTACCAGGAGTAGCAATAAAAACAAAATGCTCATTTACATTTGAATTTCAGTAAACAATAATTTTTAGTAGAAGTATATTCATTGCAATGTGGGACATACTTATACTGAAGTCCTTTGTTATTGTTTTACTGAAATTCAAATTTAAGTGGGCATCTTATATTTTGTCCGACAGCTGTACCACAAATGGACTGTTCTATTCCATTGCCCTCTACAGAAGCAGCCAGGAGCAGCACTCAGAGCAGAGGCTGAGGGTAAGGCAGACTCGGGTGTGAATCCCAGATCTGCTTTTGTGATCTTGGATAAGTCACTTCCTCTCTCTGAGCCTCCAATTCCTAAATGATAAAATGGATGTGTTGACCCCTGATTGGTTTTCTCTCAAGACTAGGTGAGCCCAAATGAAAAGATATCATTAGAATCCCCTTATAGACTGCAAAATGTGACACAAAGTCGAACATTTATTAACAACCTACTGTATGTGACACTCAACCAAATCCGAGTAATAGTGATGGCAGTGCAATTGGGAAAACATTTGTGTAAGAAACAAAACACCTGAGACTGCCTATTTTTTCAGAATTCTTCCATAAAGTGAAATTTCATCTGGAATCTCAATTTGGCCTCCTGTGAACTGAGAAGGAATTAGATGCTTTAGGAAAAAAATCTGTGAAGTGTTGGGAAAGAGTCATGCCTGGGCTTGATTCCAGAAAGAGCTGGAGTGCTTCTTTGGATAAACTGGGCTTTCAGATTCTCACTTGGGAGGGGACCTGACTAACCCAGGGTGATCACATGTACCAGTTTGGATGGAATCTTTCCCATCGTGCCTTTGGGCTTTGAATATGCCTCTGCTAGCTGCTTGTGACTTCTACCTTCTAGAAACCTGGACTGGTGGGGGGTGGATGTCTGCGGAATTGCCTGCCCAGCAGAGCCTCTTGTTTAAAGAACCTATCCCAGCCACCCAGAGTATAGGAGAAAATATTTGCAAGTCATATATTGATGGATGGCTGGGTGGCTCAGTCGTTAAGCATCTGCCTTCAGCTCAGGTCATGATCCCTGGGTCCTGGGGTGGGGCCCCGCATCGGGCTCCCTGCTTGGTGGGAAGCCTGCTTCTCCCTCTCCCACTCCCCCTGCTTGTATTCCTTCTTTCACTGTGTCTCTCTCTGTCAAATAAATAAAACCTTTTTAAAAAATCATATACTGATAAGGGCTTTGTTTCCAGAATATATAAAGAACTCCTACAACCTAAAAAATTCAAAATGGGAAAGGAGTTTGAATAGCTATTTCTCCATAGAAGATATATAGATGGTCACTAAACACATGAAAAGATGGTCAA
>PITA01003884.1:121263-132071 GCA_004023965.1 Spilogale gracilis
AAAAAAAAAAAAAAAGAACTATTTAAAAAAAAAAAAAAGATGGTCAATGCCAGTAACCATTAGGGAAATACAAATCAAACTATAGTGAGATACCGCCTCACACCCATTAGGATGCTATAATGAAAACAACGACAACAAAAAGCCAGAAAATGACAGGTGTCCATGAGGATGTGGTGACTTTGGAACGTCAGGCGCTGCAGGTGGGAATGTAAAATGGTGCAGCATCTGTGGAAAACAGTAGTGCAGTTCCTCAATTAAACATAAGACTACTACGTGATTCAGCATTCCACCTGTAGCTATGTACCCAAAACAATTGAAAAAGCAGGCTCTTGAAGAGATGACTACACTCATGTTCATACCATGATGCCAATGGCCAAAAGGTGGAAACAACCCAAATGTCCATTGACAGATGAATTGATAAACAAAATGTGGCATATCCATACAATGAAATATTATTCCTTCTTTCCTTTTTTAAGGATTGTATTTATTTGAGAGAGAGAGAGAGAGCACTCAAGCAGGGGGAAAGGCAGAGAGAGGGAGAAAGAATCTCAAGCAGACTCTCCACCCACTGAGTGGAGAGCCAAATACCAGGACCCTAACATGACCTGAGCCAAAGTCAAGAGTTGGCTGCTTAACCAACTGAGCCACCCAGGCCCTGTATTCGTCGGTATTAATGGAAAAGGACATTCTGACACCTGTTACAACAAGGATGAAACTTGTAGACTTTGTATGAAGTGAAATAAGTCAGACACAAAAAGGACAAATATTTTATGATCACACCTGTATGAAGTCCCCAGATGAGTCAAATGTACAGAGACCAAAAATAAGATGGTGGCCCCCTGGGGCTTGGAAAGGGGGGAATGGGGAGTCAGTGATCAGTCAGGCCCAAGTATGTGACTTGAGCTGGACCAATGAGAACGCTTCCTGGGACTGTTGTTGGAGCTCTTGGAGAAGGCAGCTTCTTCGCGGGAGGCTGCTAAGTCAATGGATAAGGAACTGCTGGTGATCGCTTTGCCACCAATTCTGAAGAGCCTAGCTGAGACACCAACTCATCAGGAGCCAAGTGCAGAGAGACAGGGAGGCGAGACCCCAGATAGTTTGAGCCATGCCTGAAGCCAGTTCTAGTTTGTAAACTCCCTTCGTGCTGGTCTGAGCTAGATTTTCTCTCACCTGCCACTGATATGTTGCTCCAGTCTGCTAAGATAACACAGAGAGAGGCTTCAAATGAAGACAAAAGCCTCTCGTGGCTCAGCCCGGCCTTTCTGATGCATTCACACACAATTTGTACACATTGAGTGCCTGCTTCCCTGGTGCCTTAAACAGGCAAACCTCAAGATGGACAATTCTTATCAGTGTTTGCGATCCAACAGCCACACTCCGTGGACAACCTGAGCAGGATGTTAGGAATGTGAGCTATATTCCATGCCCCAAGCTCACCCCTTATGGTGGCACTCAAGGCAAACCCTCATTTGACCCCCTCCTAGCTCTCTAACCCAGAACATTCCCCCACCCATTTGACTTCAGCCGCACACTAACGCCCAGCAAAACAGGCTCTGCTTCCCAGCCTCCATCTACAGTTTTCCTCTTCCTATTCCTTCTTCCTGGTGTGCCTTTCTGCCCTGTTTACCCCCATCTTTCACTTGTAGAGTTTCTCTGGAAACACAGCACATTGCCACCCCCTCAGAGATATGTCCCTGATTTCTGTCCCCCTAATTGGCATCCCAGTGTGACAGCCTCCAAGAGCCCCTGCACTGAACTTGGAGCAAAGAGGATTCTGTGTATATCGAGTATCAGAGCTCTAGCCTGAGCCTACGCTGAGCTTGCCCGGGGTTCAAAGGGGTCCAGACACATCTGGTAAGCCCACAGGGCTAATGAAGAGACACCAAGTGGCCATTTTCTTTAAGAGCAGGGAGCCTGATGTGGGGCTCGATTCCAGGACTCCAGGATCATGACCTGAGCTGAAGGCAGATGCTCAATGACTGAGCCACCCAAGTGCCCCCCAAGTAGCCAATTTTGATACTGGAGGCTACCTATGGGCCCTCTCTGAGCTTTAGTTCCCACATCCATGAAGGATGCATGGCAAATAATACTATGTGCCTCATCCAGTTACTGTGAAATTAACAGACCATCCATGACGATTATAGCCCAGCGTACATTACCATTTACATGCAGGAGTTATGTCATATGCACTTTTCCTTGCAATAAATCAAACATGAGAGAAAGGGAGAGCTCTTATTAACGCCTTACCACTTCCCTAGTTCTCACCCATTCAAATTAGGCCTTGGTGTTCACCGTCCCAAGGAAAATAAGGCCATGACCAAAAGGGAAAGAAAAAAAGTGAGTAGATTGGAACTTCGGAGGGCCCTTAATTCTGTTAATTTCAGGAATGTTAAGGGGCAAATTGACTACAATGCATTTTGACTGTTAAACACAGGCTTTAGAACCTAACTGCCACATAAGGCAAAGTTTCTTTATGTCCTCCAGCCACCTCCTCTGCCAAACCTTTGGATCTCGTGTGCTGGGGGCTAGTCCCAAGGCCTCAGTCTTGGTGGTGAACACCAGGCAAAGGGAATCTTTACAGATTTCAGTATAGTAAACCTGTCTGGCAGAATGGGGTCTTCTGTCTAAAGACCCCTTGCAAGAATGGACAGGAAGAAATCACCATGGGGTGCAGCAACTCATGCTCAATGCCAGGTCTGTCTCGTGTGGGCGGAGGGAAGCCTTGGATTGTACCAAAACTAGGAACCCTGGCGTGGTTAGCATGATTTGAGGATAGTGGTTGACCACAACAGTATAGGCACAGCCTTGAACAGTGTGGGACAGCGCTGTGGCCAGTTCAAGGATCCAAACCAGTGAGAATGTCAGCGTGGGATCAGGTTCAAGAGAAACACCATGTGACAGGGGCAGAAATAACCCTAGCTAAAAACTGCTGAATGTTTGGTCCAGCTCTCTTTTCAAGAGTTCCTTTGCTGGGGGCCTAGAAGGGGAAGTTCCTTTGAATTGCTAGACTGAGTAATTCCTTAAGGTTTTCCAACAATTAGGAAGAGAAACAACTTTTCTAGTAACATGCAGACTCTGTTTAAAGCCTGTTTAAATGTGAAAAATTAGAGGTGAACCTCATTTGTATCCCCACACTACTATATTAATCACAAGTTACTCTTAATTTTGTTGTTAGGTTTTCTTTTCAATGATATCCTCCACCCCAGCCTTAGTCACAGTCCCTACCTGAGGTTTCTCTTTTCCTTTTCTTATTTGCTCCTAGGTCTGCGGCTGTGACTGCAAAAACATGTGTTTGATTGTTGGGATAAGGCTTAATTACCTCCCACTTGAAATGGAAAGGGTAAACCAGGCCAGGCATGCATCTAAGGTAATTAATTCCAAATTTTCCCCTAGCCTCGGCATCCATCCAGGACTGTCAGGTTGATCACTTTGTCAATACATCTGAATTCCTTTATATCACGTCTGTTTCCCAGGATGCTTGGTGTGCTGGAACTTTGTGCAGGGCAAGGGAAACTCGAGATTGGGGGCTGGCAGAGAGGGTACATCCTCAAAGGGCTGTCCGTGTTGTTTTGGGTATCAGAACCCTCCCTTTTATTTACTGACCCTTCAAAACCCAGTCTTCCTTTTGCTGAATCCTCTATATTGATTAGTATAAAAAATTGGTCCATAACAGAGATACCAGAAGTAACAGCAAGCTTCAACTAGTAGAATTTTATTTTCCTCTCTCATAAAAGTCTCTATGTTGGGGGGGGGGGGCAGCTCAGGGACAAGCCAGACTCTAACTGTTGCTCTACCATCCTCTATGCATGGCTCTTGGGGTCTAAAATAGATGCTCACACTTCCTCCAGCTTTCCCTCACCCGCCACTGTGGAAACAGAAATATACAAGAGGAAGGCAAGCACCCTCCCTCTAAGGACACAGCCCAGAAACGGCTCCCAGATGTCACTTGTATACTATTGGCCAAGAGGGGGCTCACATGACTCTGCTTCCATACTATTGGTCAGGACTGGCTCACATGACTCTGCTTCCATACTATTGGTCAGGACTGGCTCACATGACTCTGCTTCCATACTATTTGGCCAGGAGGGGGCTCACATGATTCTGCTTCCATACTATTGGTCAGGACTGGCTCACATGACTGCTTATATACGGTTGCCCAGAACTTAGTCACATGCTGGAGCTGGAAGCCATTCTGGGCAATGTGTTTAGCTGGGTACCATCCTGCAGGGCTAAAATACCTGGATATTGTAATGCAGGCAGGAAGAGTAGAAGGGCCCTGGGAGAGAAGGGTCCTTCCTACCACCCCTAGGGGGTAGATTTTTTATGAGACTACCGGGAGCCACATTCTCTGTTGCAGGTTGGGTTCCCAGGGAAACAGTCTCTGAGAGGGAATGTTTGTGTGCAGGTTATTCGGGAGGGCCTTGGGGAGTAGCTCCCGGGAGGGCATCAGGGACTGAAGGGAGCAGCATTGGGTGTTGGGAGAAATGCAGATGCCAAAAAACCCTCAAGGTATGCCAGGATTGGGGAGCAGGTGGTGGGCTTCTGGGGCTATGGCAGTCATTACACCCCCCTCCTTTTCCCACCAACGCAGCTGGGGAAGCATAGAAAGGCACAGTATTAGGTTTGGCCAACCCAATACTGTCACCCAGGGTTGGATCCTTCGGCGGGAAGCAGTGATATGGACAGTTGGAGGCTATACTGTTCCGACATCGGGACAGGCAGTGTGGCCCACTCCTGCAGCTGGACCCCTGCCAAAGATCCCACTGCTCGATCCCCTACCGTCCATACCCTGGGTTCTGGCCCATTTTGCAAGCCTGTTCCTCCAGGCTCCCAGACCTGCAGGAACTCCTAGAATCTTTACAATAAGCCCCGCTTTGGGATTAAGTCAGCCAGAGCCAGTATTTAGTCTTCGCCACTCCAAATCCTTTAATCCAGTGCACCTATAATGTGGGTTGGAAGAAGAATGTCAGGTGGGACTAGATTTTTTGAACACCTTGCAGGGCTCAGTAGGTGGGATATAAGCAGGAATCAGCTTTATTCTTTCTCACAACTGCCCTTTTCCCACCAGCTCTGAGGACTTGTGTCTCCCCATCCTTTAGCCAGATCTCATAGTTTTGGGTCACTTTCTGGTTTAAAAAATCCCAAACTATGTCCTGTCTGATAATCACACACCGCTCCAGGCCTTCCTACTGAGGTTGCCCTCCCTCAGAAGGAAGATCTTGGGCAGGGGCTTTCTAACAACAGCTCATGATGTTGCCCTTTCCCAGGGATCTGCATCTGGCTGTGGGGAGCACATTTTGCCTTACTAGACTCAACAAGGACAGACTTCCCGCCCCCAGCTGGTTCTTGTGCTTCCTCTAGTCAGGGTAATCAAACTGCAAACTCTCTCCTGTAGACTGAACAAAAGTGAGTATTGAGGCACCAATCCACTTTAGGGTTAGAGTTTGTCCAAGATCATCAGGGTACCTCTTGCTCCTACTCTGAGGAGCCACGAAATGCAGCTTTTCCCTGGAGTCAGGGAGATGACCTTCCAGAAAGTACATGGTTTGCCCCTCAGGTATTGCTCACTCACGATCAGGAGGAAGCAGGTCACCGGGTAAAGCAAAGGGAAATGGGGCTTCCCAGACACTGTCCATTCCTTCCCTTGGCTCCTCATTGTACAGGTAGAGCAACTGAGGCCCAGAGAGGGAAAGTTACTTACTGGGTGTAACACAGCGCAGGAGTGGGGAACAAGAAGGAACCACACAGGTCTCTCAGAACCAGGGCACGTTACTGGGCAGTGCTCACTCTGCTCTTGTTGCTGCAAATGAAGCACACACTTCATGCCCGTCTGAATTTGTGAGATTGGTTCATTGGTAATGTGTCCCCTCGCCACAAAGAATCTAAGTTATGATTTCACCACCACGGTAGCTGTGACATACTGTATCACGTGTTCTGCCTTGGGCCCCAGATTCTTCATTTACCTGCTGTGTGATTCCAGTAAATCACTTGGCCTCTCTGAGCGTCAGTTTTCTCACTTATTAAATGAAGGTGGTGATCCCTATCTTACAGGGCTTTGAGGGTCACATTCCTTCATTCCACAAATACTGGGTGAGTATCTTGTAGCTCCTGGAGATACAGAAATGGACAACAACAAAACCCAGAATGCTTCCTGCACTCCAGTAATACACGTTCTAGGTGAGAGAGATACACAAAAGACACTAAGCAAATAAGTAAATAAGCTCTGGAAAAGATGAAATAGGGTAATGTTGAAACTGAACTGGGACCACTTTATACAGAGTGATAAGGGACAGGGTGAAAAAAGGAGCAAAGAACCTGAATAGACATTTTTCCAAAGAAGGTATAGGAATGGCCAACAGGCCCATGAAAAGATGCTCAGCACTGCTAGCAGTCAGGGAAATGCAAATCAAAACCAGGAAGGATAGGGGCACCTGGGTAGTTCAGTCAGTCACTTAAGCATCTGCCTATGGCTCAGGTCATGATCCCAGAGTCCTGGGATGGAGACTGGAGTCAGGCTCCCTGCTTAACAGGGAGCCTGCTTCTCCCTCTGGCCCTCCCCTCTGTGTGCATTCTCTCTCTCCCTCTCTCTTTAAAATAAAATAAACTAGAAGGGATAGCACTTCGCACCTGTTGGAATGGTCATTGCCAGAAAGACAAGAGATAATCTTCTCAGGGCTCATCCTTTTTATATTATGTGTCAATTTCCCGTTTTTTAGGGCTGAATACAATTCCATTGTAGGCATAGACCACATTTTCTTTATCCATTCATCTGTCAGTGGACTCTTGACTTGCCTCTACCTTTTGGCTACTGTGAATACTGCTATGAACGTGAGTGAAAATACCTTGAAGATATCTCTTCAAGGCCTTGCTTTCTTGTGTTTGGAGAACATACCCAGAAGTGGAATTGCTGGGTCATATGGCAAGGCTATACTTAATTTGTGAAGGAAGCCCCCTACCATTTTCCCACAGCTACTGCGCCATTTTACATTCCCAGCAGCCATGTAGGAGGGCTCCAGTATCGTCACATTCTTGCCCACACTGGTTGTTTCCTGTCGTTTTGCTAGTAGCCATCCTGATACATGTGAGGTCCTGTCTCACTGTGACTTAGATCTGCATTTCCCTAATATCTGAGCCTTTCGTGGTGTGATGGGTCACACCCTCCCATCCAGAATGGCGTCTGTGCTACTTTGTGCCTTGCTTGGGTGGTTAGGACGCCACTGCCCGTTGCCAGCCTGGGCCAGAAGGGTCCTAGCACGCATCTCTGCTCACTGAAACCCAGCGACTGTGTAAACAAGCCGAGGCTAGCCTGCTGGAGGATGAGAGACACGTGGCCCAGTTATTCCCGTCACCCAAGAGCTGTCAGACAGGGGCATGTGGCTGTGCCAGACCTGCCCGCCCAGCCGAGCTGCCACGTGAGTGCAGCTAGGATCAGCCAAGCCTGGCTCAGCTCAGAACCACCCAGCGGACCTACAGCAGCATGGTTGAGTCTTCAGTAAGTGATTTTTTTTTTTTAAGTGATTTTTTTTTTAAATCACTTTTTTTCTTTTTTATGTTTGGGAATGGCTTGCCATGTAATAATTGTTCACCCATACATCAGTGTCCCAGCTCCTGACCCAGGGTTTTATTCTTCGCATTCTGTGGACTCTTCCTGATTTAGGACAGGTGAAACTTTCACCTGATTCCTGGAAGAAAGCAGACCAACTCTTTCTTTGGCATCTAGCAGGAAGGACTCTTTTGGAACACCAACCTTCCCCCACGCCGCCCCCCCACCCAGTTTTATTGAGAGCAATTGACACGCATCGCCCTATCAGCTTCAGGGGTGCGATATAAAGGTCTGACTTCCATATATTTTGAAACGATCACAGCAATACGTGTAGCTAACATCCATCACCTCATATAGCTACAATACAAAGAAATGGGGGGAAAAAAGAGAAAGAATCTCTCCCTGTGATGAGACTTAGTTCTTACGGACTTTCATAGATGTCATACAATAGTGGTAACTATAATCACCACGTTGTACATCACAGCCCTTAGATTTATTTACCTTCCACCTGGAAATTGGTGCCTTTTGATGACCTTCCTGTGATTCCCCCCTCCCTACCCTCGGCTTCTGGTAACATGCATCTTTTTCTATAAGTTTTTTGTTCTTGTTGTTTTAGGATTTTTCATATCACAGACATCATACAGTATTTGTCTTTTTCTGACTCATTTCTCAGAGCATAATGCCTTCAAGGTCCAGCCATATTGTCATAAATCACAGGTTCTCCTTGTTTTTTTATGACTAAGTAATATTTCATTGTAAATGTGTGTACATATTTACACGTGCCACAACTTCTTTTTTTTTTTTTAAGATTTTATTTATTTATTTGACAGAGAGAAACAGCCAGAGGGGGAGCACAAGCAGGGGGAGTGAGAGAGGGAGAAGCAGGCTTCCCACCGAGCAGGGAGACTGATGCAGGGCTCAAACTGGGGACTCCAGGATCATGACCTGAGCTGAAGGCAGACACTTAATAACTGAGCCACCCAGGCGCCCCTGTGCCACAACTTCTTTATCCATTCATCCATTGATGGACACTTCAGTTGTCTCCATGTCTTGGCTACTGTGAATAATGCCCCAGTGAACGTGCAGATTTCTTTTCAAGTTGGTGATTTCATTTTCTTTGGATACATTCCCAGAAGTACAATTGCTGGATCATATGGTGGTTCTATTTTTAATTTTTTGAGGAACCCTCACATGTTTTCCATAGTGGCTACCTTAATTTGCATTTCTTACCAAAGTACACAGGGGTCCCCTTTTCTTTACATCTTTACCAGTATTTGTTATACCTTATCTTTTTGGTGATGGCCATTCCAACAGATGGAAGCGATATCCCTCCTAGTTTTGATTTGCATTTCCCTGACAGCTAGCAGTGCTGAGCATCTTTTCATGTGTTTTTTGGCCACTCATGTAACTTCTTTGGAAAAATATCTGTTCAGGTTCTTTGCTCCTTTTTTCTTTTTCTTTTTTTTTTAAGTAAGCTCTCTGCCCAACATGTGGCTTGAACTCATGACTCCAACATCAAGAGTCATACGCTTCACTCACTGAGCCACCCAACTTCCCTATTTGCTCCTCTTTTAATTGATTTTTTTTTTCTTTTTGCTATTGAGCTGTATGAATTCTTTATATTCTTTGGATATTAAGCCCTTATTCAGTATATGGTTTGCAGATACTTTTTCCCCATTCTGTAGGTTGTCTTTGCGCTTTGTTGATGATTTCTTTTGCTTTGCAGAAACTTTTTAGTTTGGCACAGGCCCTCCTGTTTATTTTTAATATTGTTGCTTGCACTTTAGGTGTCATGTCCAAAAAGTTGTTGCCAAGAGCCATGACAAGGAGCTTCATTCCCGTATTTTATTCTAGGAGCTACATGATTTTAGGTCTCATATTTAAGTCTTTAATCCATTTTGAGTTGATCTTTATGAGTGGTGTAAGCTAGTTTCGTGCTTTTACGTGTGAATATCCAATTTTCCCAGCACCATTTGTTGATGAGACTATCTTTTCTCCATGGAATATTCTAGGCTTCCTTGTCCCTCCAAATATTAGTCGACTGAATATTTTTGGGCACATTTCCGGGCTCTCTGGAATTCCATTCTTAATCACTGCTTCTAATGGGATGCTGTTGATCCAGTCCTTACCTGGGTCCAGAGACCCTCTGACACCCATCATGTATTTACCTTCCTGTCTTCCCAGAAGGCAGGCAATCATTAAGCAAACATGACTGAGCTCCATTCTGTGTGCCCCTTTCCCAGAAGATTTATGAAAGTTAGGAAAGACAATAACTGAGTCTACGCACTCCCTTGGAGACTGCTTCTTCCAGTTTCAGAACCTTCCATAGGGACTGGAGGAGTCTTCACTATTAATATGCTCCCAGATGGATCCAAGATGCAGTCTGGTTTGGGAAAGGAAGTCAGGACGCCTGCAAAAAAACTCCAGCAGGTGAGACGCCAGGTCAGATGTACATTTTAGGAAGATTCCTCCTGGTGGTCACCCCCGCTCACTGGGTTCACAGGGTTCTGCCACCTCACTCCTCTCCCATTCACCCTCCTCCCAGGTGAAGTCAGGCCTTGCCCCTGATTTCCCCCCATGGGGTTCTTGATGCACTCTGCAGTTGTCACCCTCTCACCTGGTGTCTCGTCCACTAGCCCAGAGGCTCACCGAGGGCTCCCAGCAGCTAGCACAGGACCTAGGACAGCCAGTGTGGTGGCAAAGTGCATGGCCCCTGCCCATCAGACTCCCAGGGTTCAAAGCCCTTACCTGCATCCCCACCTTGCAAACCTTGGGCAGGTGGCCCAGCTGTTCCCCAGTTGTGTGTTCTCATCTATTAAGTGGGAATGACAATAGCCCCTGCTTCACCAGCTGTTATGAGGTTTCAATGATGGCAATATACAGGAGACAATACATGGACGGGCACTGGGTGTCCACGTGTGTTTTATTAATTATTAAAATAAAAAGTAAATTTTTAATTCAGGTCCAACGCACAGATCTTAAATATATATGCACATTCTCATGTGCCAAATCAAGGCTTGGAGCCTGTCCATTGCTTCAGAAATGAGCGGTCCTTTCCCAATTAATTTCCCTCCCCACTAGAGGCCACCACTGCTGCTTTCTGTCTTTGCATTTCAAGGAAATGGAATCACAGTTGGCACTGTTTTTGTGTCTGGGTTCTTTCATTCAATATTGCGCCTTCTGGATTTGTGTTTCCACGTTTATTACTGACTGCTACTCCATTTTTTACATCCTCCTATTGGTGGATAGGTGGGTTACTTTCGGC